>KE525352.1:1800664-1823941 GCA_000441895.2 Anopheles sinensis | reverse complement strand
CGGAGCTTACTGCAAGGAACTTGCATTCGTAAGGCTTCTCTGAATCACCGAAGCGTTGCGGGAGAGATGCCAGTGAACTTTCCTGGCACAGTGTTTGAAGCCCGATTTCGATGTGATTAGATAATAGTGCAGTAAAGTTTCGTAAGTGTCCACGTTGGCCAGTAAAGCCTCGCGCCTGAAAGCGACTCTGAACCCGGAAGTGCATCCCGTGACCATTGGTTTGATGGTGTGTGAAAATGTGATAGCTGTGCCGGGTGTCACGATCGCCGTGAGGGTTAATTTTGGATTCCACTAACCCCGCTGCCGTTCGTTCGCGCCGGGTCGATCTACATGGAGCCTTCGCCATACTCCAGCAACTCAAACAGCTCGGAAAGGTACGGAAGAACGTTGGCTGATAATTTTAGCTGCCCCAGGGCTGCTGCACCCCACGCCTGTACGCCGCTGCTGACCCCATTTTCCACGAGCTAAAAGTCATTTCCCGTTTGCACTGGTTTTGATCAGCGGAAAATAGGTCAACGATTTCTTTGTTTCTGTTCCCAGCCGCCCGAGAGCGAATATGGGGTGCGAGAGTGTGCTAGAGGGAGAAAAGGCATGGGATAGGGAAAGGAAAGCGTGAAAAGGCGGAAGGAAAAGCGAGACGCTGAAGGAAATGCTCTCCGAGAGAGAAAAAGACCAAGAGCACGACAGGTTTACTTCGATGCAGGAAAAAGGATCAGCGAAACAGGGACCTCCGTTTTGTTCTCACTTTGACACCCGGCGGCGGTGGAGTTGTCTTTGTTGGCCGGTGAACTTTTCCGGCCATGGCTCCTTTCAGGTCCAAATTAGCACACCGCACTAATTGCCCTATGCCTGTCCTCTCGCCCACCGTCGCAGCTCGCCAGTTGCTTCCTCGACGACGACGTCGACTCCGCATGTAACCGGTTCCGGTGGAGGCGCCTTTAACTCTGGCGTTGGGCCTACTGCCGGCGAGAGCAGCAGCTCCAGCAGCGGCATCGTCCGAATCGGCGAAGTGTCCTCAACATGCAGCCTCGGTTCACCGGAGGACACGGTTCCGTCGCCGATGTGTGTGCACACCACCACCGAGTCGTCGCTGTCGAGTCTGGATGATCTAAAAAATGATGGTAAGTGTAAACTACTCAAACTGGGACAAAGAGGTGCCAAATTTACTTTTACTACACTTTACATTCTTTCAAAAAAATTAAAGTCATCGTTCCCCACCTTCTGACGGTGACTCAAATACAAGACGAAGAACATTTACAAACCCAGTACACGAATAAACCGTTTATTTACCTGCAAAGAAAAAGAAAAAAAATACTAGCGGAAGATAAACATAAATTCACCCCATAATAGACTAGCATTGCATAATTAAAGACACCTTATCCATCACTTAACCGTCGTTCGCTGCTGGTGCCCTCATTCTGCGACTCATTTTGTCGTCGTCCCGTGTTTTCTTTACCGCTTTACCGTCCCTGTTTTTTAGTTTTAGTTCTTGTGGAGGCAAAACTAGAATAAAAAAAATAATCATCTTGATCTCCAACACATCAAACACTCCAATCCCTCCCCATGTCCACCCATCCACTCCGTGTCATTGCTGGATCGCGGTCTCGATTTCCGAAGATCGACCGAACGAGTGCGTTATCAAGATGTCAAAAATGCCCTTTTTCAAATTTTAATTGCTCCCGCCTTCTACACTCTTCTCCCAAACGGGGTGATCGTGATCGAGTTAAAAAAAACCCACCACCAAACTCGCCTGCATCGCGTGGAGAAAGGTGCAAAGAAGCGATTAAGCGGTGGAGAACAATAAATAAAGAAAGATGGAGCAAAACAAAACAAAATGAACGAAAAGCGGGAAACGAAACATAACGAAACGAAGCGCAAAGGGCTGCGAAAAACCTCGTCCGCCAAAAACGACCCAAAAGCAAAGAGGCAAAAAGCAAAACAACCCCCGAAAGGGGTAACGAAGATAACAGAGGCCCCCGAAAGAAAGAGGTCCAGAAAGAAAGCACCAAAAGCACAGTCCCAGGAGTCGCGGACGAAAAGAAGGAGGACGGCGACGACGACGTCTTCGAAGAACCGCAGTTCATTCACCCCCGGCGCGTTAAGCCTCATTACGCACGGGCACACGGAGCAGAAGAAGGCGATCGTTATACAGCCCTACGCCACCTTTGGCACCTTACACCTCAGCCATGCGTCCCTGTACGCTCCGCACCTAAACCTTCGCGTTCACGTGTACTCACGCATAGGACGGAACGCGACGTTCTAAGACGTTCTTAACAAAAAGGGTGGTGGAGGGTTGGTGCGATTGCGCGGGGTCAACGGCCGACGGTCGGTTTTCCCACGAGTTTCGCACGCAATTTGATATGTGCATGCTTATCAGCATACGGTGCGTACCTTACCGTGTCATTTTAAAACACTTTAAACTTGTTTACGGAAAAGCTCTACGAATGTGTTACGGGAAACTTTAAAAAGCCAACTTTCTTAAACGATCATCTCACGATAATTAACACCAACAAGTGTATCTAATGGAGGTAAAAAAGGGAAAAATAATAACATCAGCGATGGAGGGGGAATAAATAAAATTAAGTGATTAATATCTTGGAAAATTCGTTCTCCCATTTTCCTTCGCGCGTGCCACCGCTCATTGAAGGAGAATAATTGGAACGAAACGTGAAAGATGAAGAATTGCCTTTGGTGGGGGGAGGCGCGAGTAAAAAAGCAAACGGAAGGGAAGTAAAGATCATCCAAGAACGATTTTCCACACGTTCCACCCTTTTATGGAAAGCTCTTTTTATCGGCAACAAAGGAGACACCAAAGTATTCCTCAACAATCGGATAACGGAGTGCGTTTGTTGATTCTAGTTATATGAAGCTGCGAAAGATGAAACTGATTATGTAACAATGTTTGTGAGCCTCCTTTTTTCCTCCGGTGCGAAACTAGCGGAACGACTTGAGATGACGGGCGGAAATAAATGGCGAAATTTGGCTTCGACGGTAAAATTGACGTCTTTCGGGAGGCTGATCGTTGGAATGATCGTACCGCGAATGGGTGAAGAAGGACAAAAAGAACCTTAAGGTAGAAAAAAATTTAAGTTTAGATATTTGGCATGACAAGACCATTTTGACGATATTCTTCACGGCCAGGAGAGATATGAAAAACAAGGGAGCAAGAGTTTTGTCATGATCGGCATAAATGTGGCCTATTTTCAAATAGTTCAAGCAAAATGTGATGATTTCAAATCAAATCATGCCGTTTTTGTCAACGGAATTGATATTCTCTGATACCAGAGAACTTTAAGCTTAATTGCTCCCCATTAGCTTTGCGTGAAAATTGGCCATCAAAAGATGCACTTTTCCGATGCAAGAAGCAAAACAACAACAAAACACACCAAAACAACACGACCAAACCGTTCGGTGGAGGATAAAAAGCGAATCATATCCAAACACACACGCACGAACCTGGTCAGTGACCTCATCGGGGGGTGCTGTAGGGTGTATCTGGTCCCTCTGTTGTGTGAATACACACTGTTTTGCTGATGCCTCTTGTTCTGTCGTTTCCCATTTTTCCAATCTCTTTCTATCGCACCGAACATGAGCATGTTCTTCCCTGGCCTTTTTTATGCTCCATCGAATGCGTTATGTTTTTGTTGCTTTCTTTTCCTCCCCGTCTGTTTGCGTACCCATTTATAAGCATCGGCGTTTATGTTGTTCCATTCCGTGCCCATTCCTAGTTTTGGCCCCATCATCCCAACCAACGGGTCGTTTTGTCATCGTCGTCATTCTCCTTTATCTGCTTTTCCTCCCTCTCCCTCCGCTCCTTCGTACGATCTCCCCAGCATCCAACAGATCGCGAGAAGATTAAGAAGAAAGCCTTGGCTTGCGGTCGTAACGCGCGTACACGCTTTTATCAGCTTCACCTCCCCGTTGGACTTTTAGCACCGACCTGAGGCGTTACGCAAGCTGGCAGGCAGAGATCGCAACAAAAAAAACCCAGAGACACCACCCCCGAGCTGCCAGTTACCCTGCGCCGTGACAAAGTCGGACTCCGAAATCGTTTTTCCAGGATTTTATTTTATGCTCACCCGGAGGCGATACACATTCGCGGAATTCGCTCCACCAACAACGGGGCCTCGTGGCAAGAGTTTCGTTCCCCGTACGTCCCTTCCTTTAAACCTAGCGCTCCTTAAACTTCTTCTTATCCGCGCAAATCCGCACGTTCGATGACCGCGATCACAGCTGTGCGCGCAGCCGGGAGGAACCAGGAAAAGGAGAAGCATTGCAGAAGTGAATGCACTTTCCACCCGTCTTTGCCAATTCGAACCCGTTCCTTTCCCTGCGAAGAACTTTCCGGCAGAACGAAAAAGGACGGAGGATGCACAAAACCCCGCTGCGATTTCGTTCCTTCATTTCGTTTCGCCCATTCCGTTTATCTTCTTTCCGTTCGTTCTTAGTGCGTGCAGTTGCGAAGCTTTTCGGATGCTGGCCCTCGGCGCGGTTTGCGATGTGCATCCGATTGCATCCTCTTCGCGGTGCAACATTGAACTTGAACGCCGCTTCGTGAGAACTCCTGCGCCACGGCGAACCTGCGATACCGTAACTGATCTACTTACCGACCAAATCCGCAACATTCGACAGTTGACCTTACGGGCTTTGCTTCTCGGGTTTGCTATTCTTGTTCGTACGAAGGACTTAGTTTTTCATTTTATTTTGCATCGTCGCTTCTTTTGGAAAATCGTCAATTTGTTACGTTTTTAGTCTAACTAATTTTGTCGATAAATTTGTTAACGTACTTCTTGTAATATTTAAAAAATATTATTGAAGTACCCTATATTCCATATGAGATTTTGTTAAATTTTTGTAAGATTTTCTATCTATTGATAACTATACGAAATCAACACACTTCGTTTACAGGAAACATTCCACTTTCATGCTGTAGAATTGTCGGTAGCTCGATTCCTTCTTCCTTCCTTGCTGTCCAAATTTTGCATATTTATGCACATTTTCGTAACAGGATTTTCTGGGGACGCGGGGAGGAACATTTCTCTCAAGACATCTTCCAGCACGATGGGAACATTCCCGAGAAGAACTTTGCATCCATTCTGGGCCGCCCAAGATCGCGCCGCTTCCGTGCGCTGTGCAGATCCCGTTGGATCTGACGGTGGCCAAAGTCGGTTGGCTCGGTTGTTAGGTCCACCGCGAGACAACGACACACACACACACACGTCAGGGCTGGAGTATTTCTTTCTTTCTCTCAAATTCACCCCTTTATTCGTCTCTCGTTCTTTCGACCGTGCTTCGGTGTTGCCTTTTTAACGTTCTTAAGCTCGCAAGGTACCCGTCGTCGTCTAAGACACCTTCCCGCGCGCGTATGTGTTTCCCCCGGTGGAGGGAAAGGTTCAAGCCCGTAGCGCGAAGAAACGAACGAACGGTAGTAAACGTCTGGGCGGCCAACCCGGGCCGGCGGGTCCCGCGGGCCGCGACTGGATTAAGCGGTGTTTACTTTCCTTCCACCGTTTCAGTTTGCGTTAAGATTCTCGCCAGAATGGATAGGCGGTGCGCAGACGACTTCACCAGCGTCGAGGCAGCGTAGTTCTCTGGCCAAGTCACGGGTGCTCGCGGTGTTGCGTTTCCGTGTTTTAAGGATCGTTGTAGGAGGTCGCCCTTTTCCGTTAGGTCCATGTCCTGTGCCGTGTGTTCGTTCGAGTGATTTCACTATGCCATGCTTTAGGTTTCTGCAGTTGTTGTTATTGTGGTAGGAAGATAAAGGAAGGCCCCTCACAAGCAAACCCAAGTGCCATGATTCCAAGTGCCCCAAGTTTACAAGTTACGCCGTTAGTTAATTATTTGTCCACCGCGCAGTCCCGCGAGGCCGCGGGACGGTGTTTGGCGGTTGGTTCCCGTGGTGGTGGAAAGTGAGCGGGATGGATATCTACGCACTCGATGCGTCCGGTACCGGGCTGAGCCCGAGCCTGGCCAAGATCGACGAGGACCTCGCGGAGGTCAGCTTCGATACGGGTTCCGAGTTTAATTTGCACTTTTTCGATACGCCCGAAGACTCGAACACGCAGAGCGGATTCAGTGATCACGAGTCGAGTGAGTCGGCCGCCCGGGACACTCCGCCAAGTCCGCGGGCAGGGGCGACCATGGTGTCCACAAGTCAGCAGCGATTGATGAATGGAAGTAATTCCTCCGGTTCCGGGAATTGTTCCATGCTGATCTCGTCTACAGCTCACACGAGCCTGGAGAAGGTTTCCACAAATTACGACGCTGGTGTGGCACGGTCCTGCGCGGGTGGACGAGGAGGTAAGGTACACGAAGAGTCTACTATGATAAGGTTTTCCCGTGGGCTTACTGAAATTTATTTGATACTGGATTTCAAGTCGTCTTTCATACAAAAATATTCTAACATTGAATAGAAATAGGAGATAGAAATCAGGCAATGGACATTAATTGTACATTTATATTCCTTTCATCGTTAGTTCTTGATTCGTTAGTTAGTCTAAACTATTTAAAAGCAACTGACTAGAAATATATTTTTTCCATAAAGTGCAGAGAAGGAGGTAAATTTCTGCAATCAGAACGCAATCAAGATTAATCCGTTGAACTTTAAATCCTGGTCACCGGAAGGCGATCGGACGTCGTAAGGGCACGTCGCAAAACCGGCCGGTTGAACTTTGTCTTCGCCACTTTCCCACCTCTTGATCCACATTCTCTTTCCACCCCCTGCACCACCTAATCGAACGGAAAAGTTCAAGAATTTGTGGGAATAGTGGGAGCGACCAATTTCGACCGGTACCATCAAGTTCGGAATTGAAATTCGGAACTCGAGAATCGAGCGTCGGAAAATTTATGCACATAGCCAATCGCGTATGCTGCTCCCGAATTTTATCCCGCAAGAATGGTTTATGGTACTTTGACCACTGGACCGGTGTGGACTGGCGGGAGTAGGACTGCATAAAACCCGAATACAAACCCCCATTCCGGTCGGGAGGAACCTCGTAATGAAATTCGGATCCCAGATTTACACACCCGATTTGGGGTGCATTCGTCACCAGAATGGGGATGCTCCATGTTCCTGCTCCCTCCCTGTACACTGCGATGTTCCGAGGGCCAGCCGTGTGACGGTAAGCTTGAGGTAATGTTGCCCTCGACATTCGCTGCTAGCTGATGTTAATTCACGTGCAGCATCGGTGTGGTGCATACGAAATTTGGCGGTCAGAGTCACGAAATTGTGCAGTCGTTTTACTCCTGTTTTCTTTTGTGCCTAGAGTTGATCACCTTCCTCCCTAACCGGATTGTCTTCGAGTTCATCAGAGGTTTTCAAACGGTTTCCTGACACTCTTGCTCTCCCTACCGATGGTTGTTTTCTTGTTCCGATCGTTTCGAGCGTTAGAGGCGTACGCCATTAGGTAATCTGGGTTGCTCAAATGGCAATAATTCGAAGTGCTTTTCGAAGCTGTTCGGAACAGCGCTAGGAGCAGCTACCCGATGGAGGGCAACAGGCGAGATAGTGACAAGAAAGGGGGCGCATTAGAAAAATGGATACGAATGAGGAATAGAAGACCAAAGCAGACTGCTGCAACCCGGACGGAACTCCAACGCGGGAGGAACTGCCGATGGCCGGGGATCCTCCGCTTTCCACTGGCACAGAATTCGTACATGAGCATAGCTCATTAATTATGACTTGTGCTGATTGGAACACGATGATATCGCGCGATTGGATCCATCAGTTACAAAATATACACACACACACGGGACTTTGCTGATCGATGTGCTTGGATCGCGATCTAACTTAACGGGATAGGACCCCTGGAGGACATGGGAGTCAGTGAGCTTTCGGTGAGCCCAATTTCAAACATAGAGTCGTCTTGGCAGGAAGGAGATATAGATACGTACTATTCCCCCCAAGAAGCCTACGTTTTTCGTCCGTTGGAGGTGGGGACACCTGAAGGGTGCGCGTGGAAAATTGTTTAGATCCGCGGGTGCTGATGTGTTGCCTCGGGTTTCCTTTCTTTCATTATTTTGCAAAGACACAACCATCGTTTCGAACGAACGCCAACGAGACCGATTCATCATCCCTCAATTCCGCGAGAATTGCGGACCGCCCGAACTCGAACCTGTGGTGTTTAGCTTTTATGTTTCGTTTGCGAACGAAGCAATAACAATCGATTTGATTTTCGATAGACGCCATCGAAGCGAAGACTTCAACGAGTGCAATTAAAAGACAAGCTGTGCGTTATCTTAGACGAATCTTTGGCGCGCGTTGGCGACAGGCGAAATCTGGCTGGATGGAGGAGACTACTTCAACAACACAATGTTCACCTTCGCCCGTGGCGTCATCATACACCCCCAAGGGTCGTATATCTTCCTGCCGATTCTTGGGCGAACTGTTTGTTGTGCCAAATCTAATGTTGCCCGAGGGATCGAGCTTGGTTTCAGGCCCTCGGGGCTGTGCTGAGTTTTATTTGATTTCATGCCCATTTTATGCCTTTTCAGCTCATCCGCACATTCATTGCGTTCTTCCGCGTTGCGACGCTTCGTCATTAGCTTTTCGGGCGATCGTGTGGCTGGTGATTTGGAGCGTCTTCTCGCGTGTCGAAGGTGGAAGGCGCAAAGTTCTGCTTCTTCTTTTGGGGGACGCGATGGTGGAGGAGCTGCAAACCACCGTAGGTCGCCCGGAGATCGTGCAGATGATGATGATGATGAATATCTAGGAGCTTGTCCATGTTTTCTTTGCACAACCGATCATTTCTGGTAGTGGATGGGAGGAAGATCGCGCGATTTAGGTTATTTTTCTTCAAATCGATCGCTGCTTAGGTTATTTTTCTTCAAATCGATTTTCTTCCTTTTTTAACTCCGAGCTACTTGCCGATTGGTGCTACATTTAGGAGAGCGAGGTACCGTTATAAATTTATGAGTTTATTAATAAGTGTAATTTTACACCTCATTCCGGTACCTCCATTTCCTCGTGGAGGTCGCTTGTCGAAGGAGGAGACGTGTGCCAAATTATGCTGAAGATATCTGAAAACTGTGGAAGAAGGTTTGGAATTCACTTCTTTTAAATGATGTTCGAAAATGTAGTGTTATCTTAGCGAGCAAACATTTTGGAGAATGACGAAAATTATTTCTCTTAGTTTTTTCAAGAATTGTTTCACAATAATTCAAGATTTTGAGCCAAGGGAAAAGCACTCTGTTGTTAGCTTTCATCTGTCTTCCGAACTTCAACACTGACGAGTCCACCGGCAAGTGCAGTTTACTTGCGTGTTACAAAACCTCAGGCCAAGCAATGCAACAACGCTGCATCCGATGCACCGATGCGTTCCGGAGTTTCGTTCTCCTTTCGAATCCAATTCGAACCACGGCTCGAGCCCTCGACTCGATGTGTCGAGTGTTTCGGTGGAGCCTTCGGTCGTACGGTACAGTTACACGAGCATTTTCCTTGGTCAAACTCCAGGAAGAAGAAAGAGATTTCCATCGTTGTTAAATGTATGTGAGTGTGTGTGTTTATGTCGTACAAGAACGATCGATGAGGAGCAGCATCGAGTGCTTTGGACGCGTCGTCGGTACGCAGTATAAAATGGACCCGATTCGGACAGAAAGCGTCGTGCAAGAAGAAAGCTGGATTCGCTGCAAAGCAACACGAAAGACGTCGCGGTGAAACAAGCCGCGTGCAGTGGCATAGAGAACTTTTTCCCTTCGTCGATTTTCCTTCGCCCTCCTTCCTTCCTCCCAGTCCTCCCCCTCGAGCCGCGAAAAGAACGCGAAAGAAGAAAGAATCAGGCCGCACGCGAACCCTCACCAGCCCCTCACTCACAAGCCCTGCGCGATGCACGTAAATGGTTCGCGAACGTGTAGCAAAACAAAAAACGGCAGATCAAGTTCAACGAACTTTTGCCGGCACCTCCACTCCCCCCTCGTCCTTATCGTGCGCGCAGCGTCTTGGTTCCACCTTCTTCCGTTCACCTTTTTCGGCCCGTTTATGGTGCTCGAATTCGCCAATTCTTTTCTTGCGCCCCGCCGACCGTTGCTGGGGCTAAAATCATCACCGTAAAGCATGGGTGTGTGCGTGTGCGTGTGTGTGAATCAGGAAGGGAGCAACAAGAAGTTAGGAACGCGCGTAAATCCTCTCCGTTTTGGTGGCAGCATAGTATCGCCACCCCAACGGCCATCCTCCTTCTCGCGTATCGTGTGTGGATCAATGGTTTTTAAATCGAAATATTTGCAATTGTAATGCGAGCGGGCGGTGGGGCGAGGAGGGACACAAGGAAGGGTTGGTCAACGGTCACATAAACAGCATACGGACTATGCGCACCGAACGCACGTTCGCCCGAAGGGGTTATTCATGCTTCGTTCGATTTCAAATCTACCGTTTGGAAAAGGTAAAAGCTCTGGGGAAGTTTAAGGAAGCAATCGCATGTTTGGTGTGATCGTTAGTTTTTCCCTTCTTGTCTTTCTTTGTCTCTTGCTGCACTGTTAGCTTGTTGGCGTTGCATAACTTTGTCATGGTGCATTATGCAACAAGGGAATCATAAACCATTTTTCCTTGATTTGACATGCTTCAGTAAACTCCTTGGAACTATTCTACAAAGGAGTTTGTAAACCATTTGAATAAAGCATGTGTTATCAAAACAAATCAATGCTCGGTTCAGCAAAAGGAAATGCTATTCAAAAGAAGGAATGCAAATGGTTTTAAACCTTATTGCGTGGAAGATGTATTCAAATCGTACACGTTTCCGCATACGATACTGCTTTATTTAAGAAAAATACTTCTCTTGGATCCACTTTATGTCAACCATTTTTAGAATCGGAAGCGTTGCAACTCGTCTGCATTGGCATAACTGGCCGGGCAGGACGATCGTGACCGCAGAAACAGAGCGGCCCACTCTGCATATGCTAATCGCGTTCGCGTAACATTGACCTATGATGAAGATGCACAAACCGTATGCATCACTAACCTATCCCTCGTTAGATGGACACACCCCACCCTCTCCTGCACACTCCTCCGAAGCAGCGTTACGCACCGAATTTCTGGAGGCAATTTATTCAAATCGTGCCTGCATTCTCCTCGGGGAGGCGTAGTTCCGAGATGCGTTAAGGAGTGAAAAAATGGGGTTCGCCGACATGAAAGTTTCATCTGTCCGCGGCTGCGGATGAATATGCAATTGCATTCTAAACAAACAAGTTTTCTGTAATCGTACTCGGGAAGGCGAGCAGGACACCGAAAGGACTCGGGCAAGTCCTTTGGGCGTTGCCTAGGGCTTGGATGATTCGATCGAGGCGTAACGTAATTCGATTTGAATTTACATCGAAGTCAGCTTGCAGTGGGTGCTTTCCCTTGCATATCAGAGTGTGTGAAAAAAATGAAGAGAAACATTGATTTCGTCTTAATGATATTCGTTTGACAAATGGTTTCAGCAATGTTGATAACTTTTAACTAAATGTTATGAGTAAGAAAAATTCAAGTATACAAACTTCAAGTTCAACTTTTGCACCTTTTGTTGCAGATCAACAGTGCGCCGGTTCGGACGCCAGCTCGACGACGACTAGCACCACCAAAACGTTCGTCGCCTGCAAGGTGTGCGGCGATAAGGCGTCCGGCTACCATTACGGCGTCACCTCGTGCGAAGGCTGCAAGGGCTTCTTCCGGCGCAGCATCCAGAAGCAGATCGAGTACCGGTGTCTGCGCGACGGCAAGTGTCTGGTGATCCGGCTTAATCGCAACCGGTGCCAGTACTGTCGCTTCAAGAAGTGTCTCTCGGTGGGCATGAGCCGGGACTGTAAGTGTTCTTTCGCTAGCGTTTCATCTCCTTTAGTTCCTGCTCCGTCTCGGTCACGTTTTCCCGACCGTTCGGTGACTAAATCCCCAGCAGGCGGCTCGAATAAAACCGAGATTTTATTATGCAACGTTGTAGACGAACGTTGGAACGCGCACAATCCGGCAAAAGTCAACCCGAAAAACCGGAAACTATTGCCGCGCCATCGGAGCCTGTTTACAAATCCTCCCTCGAGTTAGGGAACTTTCCATTTTCACGCCCCTTGCGAAGGAGGTTTTCTTTCCACACCCCGCAGACAACCGATTGCGGCAATCTGGAAGGAAAAGTTTCCACCTTGTCCAGTCGAACAGCTTCTTATGCCATGCTGACTAACCGAAGCGATGAACGAAATCTCTGTCTGCACAAATGTCCATGGTAGTTGTGGGTGAAGGAAACTTGGAAGAGAAGTAAGGAAATGCAAAACTGCAGTCGGTTTGGCGCAATGCATCCGACGGTAGGCATCGCATGCAGCGGCACTTTTTCTACCCCCAAAAGGCGAATGCCCTCTCTCCCGGGGGGGCTTTAAGATAATCTTTTCGAAACGGACGGCGGCTTAGACTGCCGTCGAGTGCCGTTACGTTTTTCCCATTTCCTTCTGCTTCCGTGCGGTGGGAGGAACGTCTTGTGGAGCCACAAGAAAACCCACAACAAGGAGGAGAATCATTACGATGCAACTTAACTGCAACTGCAAGCTGCACCATGTCGAGTTTTTTACGTTTTTCATCAGCCTGTTGCCTTTTTCGCGAACCTTTCGCGTTTGGTGCTTCGACCT
Source organism: Anopheles sinensis (assembly GCA_000441895.2). Taxonomy (NCBI): domain Eukaryota; kingdom Metazoa; phylum Arthropoda; class Insecta; order Diptera; family Culicidae; genus Anopheles; species Anopheles sinensis. The sequence goes on along the minus strand of KE525352.1, from coordinate 1,811,359 downwards.
GGAGTTCCATAATGAAGGGGCTTGATTTTTTGAGCCCTTTGTGAATCATATCGATTTCCGGGTTGTCTTTTTTCTGCCAAATAAACGAAAAGCAACTATCTGTTATTGGTTTGTATGGCGAGCACGATTTGGACGAGTTCTCGTTAGGTCTTCTGTGAATTTTTCTTTTCGCTTTGGCAATGCTTAATATCGGAACAAATGATTTCTCTTCAAAATATTCAAGATTTTTATTTGCTTCAAAATATTCAAACATTGAAGCACATTTAGAATCAGATTGGAATATCGCTGATTGGAAAAAAATGCAATAAGTAAAGGAATCTTTTAAAACTCAATCTCCATAAAAATCTTTTAATTATATTTTATCGTTCTGACACTCATTCTGTCAACTGAAATATTTGATTGAATTCCATGGCACATAAACACCAAAAATAATTACGATTTCCCCATATCCAATCTAAATAACGGACAAAAATACAATAGTTCTCCTGTGTCGGCCAACCAGGCTTTCTCCTGCTTATTTGCGTGACAAATCTTAGTAATGAATGTCCCCTAGGCGTAAAAGTTGAAAACGTTTGTCATTATGCAGATTGATAAAATGTGCAACATACAAATAAACCCGTTCCTTAGCTAGATGATATGCAAAGCTCACTAAACGTGACTAACTATCTAACACTGAGAGATGGGTGGTAGTTTGTTTTTTTCTCATCATCTTTGCCACCCTCCTCTGGAGATGCTGTACGATACCGGGTGGGTGGTGGGAAGGTGCAAAACATCACCCAAACAAATATCAAACAACTCATTACAAACGGGTAAACGAGAGTTTACACTTCCAGCCCGTGGCGGGGACACGTTCCTGGGAGTGGCGTGCAAAATGCACTAATGCACCGGAGCTTTTCCTGGCTCGGGGAGGGATGCATTTCACCCACCCGCTCAAGAGAAAGAGAATAAGCGAGACAGAAACAGGAAGCATCGAACGGAGGGCTTTAAGGGCCATGGGGTCTTTTTTCCTTTTTGTTAATTTACCGTTACCGTTGTTGGCGTACCCTTGAGGTTGGAGTGGTAAAAGCAACAGGGCACTAAATGAAAGTGTCTGAAAGAAAGAGACGGTCCACAAAACCCCGGCAGTGATGCACTTTTGTCGTGCAGCTGCTGCATCATCCGGATCCACATCTCATTGCGAGCGAAAGATTTCACTGCCACACGCGTGCAATTGCACTTTTCCACCCGTGACCAACGAGGTGTCGTCATACGGCTCATGGGAGTGTACGCGTGTGTACACACTCTGTGTGTGCGCGAACTCTTGTGGGATTTTCTTCCCTTCCCGGCGTGGCGTGGCTTTTGGGACGAAAAGGGGGAAAACTGCATTCGGCGCTACACTTCAAAGCCGGCAGGACAACCTGGGTGGGGTGGCCCGGAGGAATAGGGAGAAAATCAGCTTACCTTTTCCTTCATTTATGCCCTCCTAGCCATTCTTTTTATCTTCTCTTTCTCTCCCTCTCTCTACTGCGATGCCTTTTTGTTTACTGTTCATATTTTGCCCGAGCTCGAATTTCCGTAATCGGGGAGAGAGAAAGTTTTTCCCTCGCGCCTGCCCTTGCGCGGAAAGTGCAGCCGGCCCCTTCGAATTGCATTGTCGTGCGATTGCGACTCCTTCGCCAAACAGTTACCATTCACCCGCGCCGCAACCAAGTCGTTCGTACACTCGGGAGCTTTTCCAACCCAACGGGTAGGTGAAACGGTGGCCCTTCGGAAGCTGCATCAGCTGCATCGCAAAGAAAAACACGCACCTACAGACACAAACAGACGCTAGGGGAAAGAGTAATGAGCAAGAGAGAGAAAGAGAGAACGACACCGAAAGTGAGCTGGAAACCGTTGCAGTTCCGTTTTCGGTGCTGCACATAATCGCTTCCGGAAGTGTCTTCCGCAACTGTAGGACATGATTCCGCACGGCTCGGCTTTACCTCGGTCTTCCAAGCAAACGTCGCGTGGAAGGGGAATGGTGCACTCAAGTGCATCGCCAGGGCCTCCTCCCTTCCTACCGGTGCAGCGTAAATGCAACTGCATTCAGTTGCATGTGTGTTTGTGTGTGTGTGTGTTTGGTGTGTGCTTAAAACCGACGAAAGGCGGAAGGAAAGTGATAGTGTCGTGATAGCGCGGTTGCACATTGGAAAGGGAAACGTGCGCTTTTCCGGATTGTATTTTTGTTCACCTTTCGGTGAGTTTTCTTTTTACCATTCCCTTGCGCACTTGCAGTTTTGATAGCGCAAAGGGGGGTAAAAAGGGCTGAGGGTATTGGGAACGGAAGGCTGGTGCATGTTCTTATGGTTCCCTCCGTTTGGAACGCGGGCAGAGTTTTTTGGCGTGTCGGACCACCGGATCGGCGGTGTGCAGTCGTCAACAACGCGATCGTCGGGATCGGCCGGGGAAAAGCGTGGCGTGGAAAAATCCAGTCCAGACTGATGCCGGCTGACGATCGGTGCTTCAGTCGTGGCGAGGCAAGCGTGCAATTTGCATTGAACAGTTGCAGCCGATGGTTGCGCAAGGTTGATTTTATTTTCGGGTGTTTTCCAGTGCGATCGATATATGCTAAAGCATCTCAGCAGTGAAAGTGAAGCGTTCTGCAAATTGAAACAAAATTGAAACCACCTCTGTTCAGTGGCTAAAATTGTATCAACGATTTATTATTATGTGCCCAAGATGCAGTGTGATGTGCAGCAAAGTTTAACGAGTAATAACGATTCGTTTCATCTATGAATACAAATATTTGAATATGTTGTCCGTGGAATGTTTGTTATCATTTAAAATGTTTGAGGTTGTTTAAAGTTCTGTTTCCAATGTTTCGTTACAATGGAAAAGCATGATGGAAATTGTCAGTTGTGCAAAAATAGCTTATGAAAGATTCGCCTATTTATTAAATGTATGAATTACTTTTGCTCTTATAAAATAATAGTACTCACTTCTTGGCGATAGGAAAACCAATTTTTATAACAACAAAATCAAAGAAAAATCTTACCTAAACTGTTAATCGAACTGATAATACAACGTATGGCCAATTAAGTGCAAAACAAAAGAGCATTTTCTATCGCCAGTTGATTGGTAGCATAAAATGGAACACGATCTATTACCAGGTGTCATGTAACGATAACCGGGTCGCGTGAGCATAACAAACAATCAACAAAATGGCAAGCAGAGCAAGTATAAAAGAAAATCGTCATTTTACTAACGTAACCAGGAGCTGAACGTGTGCAACCGCCACCAGCTCCCGTTTGTTGCGTTTTCCTTAACCACGTGCTCGGGTGGCGAAAAGAATGATCATGCGATTCCAGCTCACATTTCCGAGCCCGTAATGTGTGCGTGTATGTTGTGACAACAAGAAAGCGAAAAGAAAAACTAAACACGAAAAAACTATACATGTGATAAAGAACCCACGCTGGTCGGCGGGATGGAGGGGTGGACAATTTATCGCAGCATAATTTTCATAACGCCCCACGCGGCGGTGGTTATGCTCAACCAACTCCCCGCGAGTTGCACGAAGTTCGTTAGCACCGCGACGTATGTTCGCCATTTCTTTCCGCAATTTATGTCATTCCCCCGTACCACACTATCCTTCCGCCTATGCCCTTTTTGTTGGGAAGTTCTTTGAACTCACCTGCACTATTGTGACACAATTCCTCGTTGGTCGATTTGGGACGACGGAATGGGGTATGGCCTCGCCAAAAGCCCTTTTTTATGGCGCCCTGTAGGGCTACAGCTTTTCCTAGGGCGCCCAGGAAGGGCATCGAACCGTGGCGCGTGTCAAAAGGTCAGCTGAACTTTAAAATTTCCCCACCAAGTTTGGCAAAACACGTCTCCACAGTATCGCTCTACTTTGTTTTACGAATGAAAGGATTCATGAATCATTGTTTTGAATTTTTCCTTTTTTTGTTTGAAGACGAAGGAACCGTTAATTGATGTTACTATAACTAACAAAAAAAATAATAATAACTAACAAAACAACGCTGTTCTTTTTCGATGCGCGACTATTTAACTTTCATTGATTATTGAAGATAAGTGCAATAAGGACGTGAGAGTTTTCTAAACTCGTTTTTATAGAAAACCTAGGCGTGGCCCAGCATCTGGCCACCATTTTTTCATACTCGTCGGTTTGAGTTTGCATTATTCACTCGAAAGCGCAACCACTTCATATGCACACTCCTTTTTCCAAATAAACCCTATCCCTCCCAGCCCTGGTCCCCTTTTTCCTACACCGAAAAGGAAAAGTTCAAACACACGATCGATCCATCTACCGTTTTCAGCCACTCGAAGGAACGGACGGTCGAATCGATGCGGAAATGGCATTTTGCATCTCGAACTCCGCGCCACTTCCTTGCAGTTGCAGTTATCTGCATTTTCTCCACCATTTTGACATTTTGTTGCTTTCCTATTTCGAGCCTTTTCTACGAAAAAAAGGGTGTGGGAAGAAGTGAAATTGAGTTTCCCGCCGCCGCGTACTCCCCGAACCGAGAGAGGAAAAACACTGCAAGCCATCGGAGAGGTGCATAATCGATTTGGCACGGACCGGAGTGCATATGCAATTATGTTTATACTCGCTTCCGGGGCGGGTGTTAGGACGTATTCCGATTTGGAGAGGGTTAAAATAGTGTCGCATTTGAGTTAAAGAGCACTTTAAATGTCACCGGCGATTATCATGCATTATATAAGGATGAAATCAGAAAAAAATACTGGGTCTTTAAAATTGATCTTTTCAATTTCAAGAGAAATTTTCTTAAATCAATTTTTTTTTACGAATTGTCTGTATTCTTTTTGAAACCTCAGCCGTAAGGTATGGGCGAGTACCGAAAAAGTCCCGTGAAACCGGAAGCTGCAACGAGGAAAGCATGAACGTGTGCGTCAACTCGACCACGTCGCCTTCGGTGGCGCTGCAGCTGCATGGGAGTGCGACGGGTGCGAGTGGACAGGCGCCCGGAGTCAACACCACCACCACCTCCTCTTCCACCAGCAGCAGCATCAATAACAACAACAACAGCAACGCAACTATCAACCATAACCACCACAGTACACCAAATGCCATGTCCATGACGAACTGCACCGAGATCAGCACGACCACCACCGGCAACCCCGCGAACCCGGCCGGCTCGACGATCCTGCCCGATTCGCTGACTTTCACCCCGCCAGAACTGTCCGTGTACGACATCATCCAGTGCATTGCGCAAGCACACCGAGGCCACTGCACCTACACGAGCGACCTGGTGAAGGAGCTCAGCCGAATATCGCTGATGAACTACAGCGAAAAGCACAACGTAAGTCTGGGTTTTTTTTTCGATGGAGAAGAAGAAAGTAGTAACGCTCACTTCACGATTCCGCTTCCTCATACTCTTCCTTCCACAGCAATTCCTGCTACAGCCCCTAGAGACCCTCGAGGACCAGCGAACCTGGTTGTGGCAGCAGTACGCAATGCGGATGACGCCGGCCGTACAGCGGATCGTTGAGTTCGCCAAACGGGTGCCCGGGTTCGGCGAGTTCCTGCAGGACGACCAGCTGATACTGATCAAGCTGGGCTTCTTTGAGGTTTGGCTGGCGCACGTGGCCCGCTCCACCAACGAGTCCACGCTGACGTTCGACGACGGTGTCTACATTACGCGCCAGCAGCTAGAAGTGATCTATGATGTGAGTAATTGTGTAGACAGTTATGGTTCTGCAATGAATTATATTCGAGTCACGACAAATTGTATCGACGAGAAACTTTAAAGCTTTAAATTTAATTCTTCATTGATGAGTTGTTTGAAAATATGGTTGTTTCTAAGTGACAAAATGGTAACAGTGTTTTGCAAAAGTAATATCATTTAAAATAATCAGTTCATCAGTTAAAAATTATCTCTTATCGACCATAATCAGGCTTTGATTAGGCGGTTTTGCAAATTTCAAAGCAGTTCTTGCATTATCCGTTCAGTATAAATAACGTCTTCGCGGTTGTTCACCATAAAAGTTCTTTTAGAAAATGTTCTCACTTTATAAAAAAGGTTAATGAAGATGATCATTCTACATTCTCTTCCCAATCTAGCCGGAATACACGAATGCGCTGTTCAACTTTACCAGCGGCCTGAACAGCTGCTGCCTGAGCGATACCGAGATCGGGCTCTACTCGGCGCTCATCCTGCTCTCCGACCGGCCCGGCCTGGTCGAGACGAAGGTGATCCTGAAGACGCGCGAGTGCATCGCGGAGGCACTACGAGTACAAATCACGCGATCGCGGGCCAACAGCATCGGCATCGGTGCCCTGCAGATTATGCCCGCCCTGGAGGCTAAGGTGCACGAGCTGCGTATGCTCGGCGAGAAGCATTCGGCCCACCTGGAGTGGTTCCGCAAGAACTGGAGCACCATCCGGTTGCCGCCACTGTTTGCGGAAATATTCGACGTGCCGAAGTGCGAAGAGGATTTGCAGTAAAGTCCCGCCGGCCGTTCGGCTGGCGAGGGGCCTGGAGGAATTTGCCAAATTCATTCGAATCATCACCCGCAGATACCGCTTGTTAGTGAACGCGCTTAACCAATCGGACGGTGGTACAATCCCAGTGGAAACGAGTGAAATTTTAACCCCGATCCCGCGTGGATACCCCTAGCGGATAGCCTTAAAGAGGCATATATTACATCTTAGATATACATCGTTAGTATCGAACGGAAGCAATCGGCCGGGGCCGCCAGTAAGCGGAACGGAACACATTGACTATTAAATCATACACATCAGTTATACACTATTGACATATCATGACTATCCATGCGAGTTGTTTCACCACTAACCCCACATTAGCCGACGGTTCCGGCTAGATAACAGCCATTCCCATACCCTTCTGCGGTGCTTATCAGTAACGAGAAGAGCAATATCTGTTCGGTGTGGTTCGGGAAGCGGACGCGGTTCAATTCGGTAGAGGAGGCTGTATGCCTGTGATTTGGGCTTTGATAAGTCAACGTCAAGCGCCACCACAAACGCGACAAATAATAACATACACACCAGAACCGTGAAGACTTACATGTAGCCAAGAATTGAGTACATCTCTTGATGCTGAACACTGTTGCTTTTTCTAACGTATCCACGTGTTTTTCGTCTTATCATCTCGATGTGGTTATGAGCTAGTGCCAGAGTGGCCCACTTTAGATGAACCTTAGAGAAACCAGCAGAAGTAGTTGTAGGAACACCAGGATCGCGTCGTGTTATTTGCATTAGAAGTTAGTCAAATCCCAATACAACTTAGATATACATACATCAACCAACCTAGAGCAATGTGTCGGCCCTTCCTCCATGAGGGGGGCCGATGTAGAGAAATCTTACAATCATTAATTACAAATACCTTAGCAATGAAGAACAAAAAAAACCAGAGGACGTGGGGCGAATTTGAGATACTAGGCAAATTGAGACTTTTAAACTTAAGTGAACAAACTGGTGCTGTAACTTTTACGATGATTAATTTTAAGCGCATCTACTCTACTTCTCTATCGTTCGTAGCCGAGAATCGGGCTTTTACCGCAGACGACCGGTAGGAAAATGGGGAGAAAGGTGGTGCAAAGTTTTCGCCATTTCGTGCGCGGGGTATATATTGATAATTTTAATTGTGCTAGGCTAAGGCCGAATTTGGTAAACAACCACGTTTAACAAGGCGCGTTTATGTGATGAAACCAGAGCACGGCTCCGACGATTTACGCATCCGTTTTTCGAGCATATCGATTTTTACCATTTAGCCACGAGGAAGCCTCGTCTTAGTAGGCGAGCGTGCGTGAGCGTTATTTTATTTAGCCGAAAAACGATTAAACAAACATACCGCATTCAATGCATCTTGAAACCGGCACGCTGTTCCACGGTGGTGTATTATTGAGTAGCCTAGGTTGTAAAGGATATTTTAAAGAGATAGATTTTTTTATACATCTACATATATTTTATATTGCATCGCACAGAACGGAACGGAATGTTCCAGCTCTATTTATCGATATTGTTATTTCTTCCGGTACTCTCTGGAATGCAGGAAGTGGACTGGCGCTAGGCCCCCCGGGAAGCTAATGTACGCGCCCGCAGCAAACGAGACTCCCCGTGGGAAAAACGAAATGAGACTACTACATAGACTCTACTTAGCTCTTGAATACATATATTAATATATTTTGTTATGCCACTTGTTGCTGCCTTTGATTAGCGATCTAGAGACACCTTAACTAGCCAATTCGACTGTGTATTCGAAGTGTAAAACGAAATTCTACCGGCCTCTGTGCTATGGAAATGAACGGTAAGGCGATTGTGGGCGATTTTTGTTTTTTTGTTAGGATTTTTTTTCGTTTGTCTAATCGCTTTAGGAATTAGTTTTTGGTTGGATGAAATCAATCTGTCTGAAAACAGCGCAAACGAAAGGAAGAGGTGTGGAAGGAATTATCGGTGTTGAAAGATATGGCCATTCTTTGAGTAATAGTACGAAGCACGATTGATACACTTCATACAGGGTATGCTGTCTGGTAAAATAAACAAAAAAAAAACAGAAATGTTTTAGACATAAGAAAGTTAAACGCAGCTTTGGTTTTCACTTTATGATAATAACACAATATTGAACAACATTTATTCCTTTCGGTATATAGTTTTCGATAAAATCTCGGACTTTCAAGCCATAATACACGGATATAATTTGGCAGAGATAATTATCTGGGGTAAGTACATCAAACCTTCTGCTGATGACCTTAAGTATGTTTTAATCTCTTGGTTCGGGATAGAACTGTGTCAGCTCAAGGACCACCTGGTCGGCTAGTGTTTGCGAACTGGCGCACAGCACCCGACGGGACATTAAATCCAACGGACCACCGGCCGGATCGAGGCACACTCCACCTGCCTCACGCACCAGCAAGTCGCCAGCCGCAATGTCCCAGGCGTGAATTCCGAATTCGTAATTGAAATCGGCCCCACCTAACGCCACCATGGCCATGTTGAGTGCCGCTGAACCGAGGCTACGCATTCTAAACGAACAAAGGTGATACTCATCATAAGAAGACTCAAAAGTGGACACAGGCCACGGTATGGTTCACTTACCCATGAACTTTTCGCACCAATTTCCCGATGTTTTCCAACACGACCTGAGTCTTTTGTTCGTCCCGGCTCGTTCCGAACTCCGTCGTAACAAGGGCACCCTCGAGGGACGTTTCCCCAGACACGCTGATCCGGTTTCCGTTCAAAAAGGCACCCTTACCGCGGCGTGCCGTAAACTTCTGGTTAAGGATGGGATTATAAATGATGGCAATCTCGGCAACACGCTCGACAAGCAACGCGATGGAAATGCAAGAATGGGGAAAACTGTGCACAAAGTTCATCGTGCCGTCCACGGGATCTATGATCCAGGTTGGGGCATCGGTCAGTTCCGCCTTCTTGCCCTCGCTCGTTTCTTCCTCCCCGATAAACCTGGTAGTATTGGGGGAACGCAACGTGAATGCTAGCATAATGATAAGACACCACGTTTTCTTTACCTATGATCCGGGTACTTGGAGGAGATACCGTCCATCAACATGCGCTCCACTTGCTGGTCGGTTTCCGTCAATAAATCGATGTTGCTCGACTTTTGCACCACCGTTTTCCGCTGGGAGTTTCTGGCGGCAATCACCTGTAATGGGAAATACGGTTAAGTAAAAATCGATACGTGTTGCCGTAACCGTCAGGAGGAAAACCATTCCCGAAGTGTGACTTGTAATCTATTTTAATGTTTTGTATAAGCTTACTTGGCCGGCACTTTCCACCAGTGCCAAAACATGTTCGAAAGCACTTCGTCCAGATCCATGTTTATGATGATTGAGAGAAGATACAAGAAATGTTTAGCACTTTACACGTATTCTTCGATCTGGTTGGAACGATTCTAACGCTTGTTGCAATGTTTACACTTCAAAACCTAAATTGAAACTGTTCCATTTCTTCGCGATTTTGAATAATAGTTTTGGCAGGATCGGGATTTGGAAGACTCGAAGATTCGATCCCTTCTAGGGATTGTAAAGATTCAAATCCCATTTGACGGATTCTAGAGATTTGATTCGATTCCAAGGATTCGAATCTGTTTTGATTTGTTTGGGATTCGAATCTGTTTTTGTTCTGTTTGGGATTCGTAATTGAGGAGTTCTACCATTATTTTTTATCTGACGCAGTGACAATGATTCAGACCAGGACCTGGTTTACATGTTAAGTGTATTTTTGTTCAAATAAAGACTCGACATTGAGAATCGCGATTCATGATGAACAGAACTACTTACAGCGGTGAACCTCACATTGGAAATGTGTGACATGTTTTTATTACACAAAAAGCGAGTTATCAGTATTGATCTGATTAGAGTTTAGATTAGGATAACCGATTTCCAGACCGCCGTTGATTTGTTGATCACCACAACAGTTTGACGGATTGGGACTCAGATTTGGTGATTTGAGTGCCAAGTAGAGATTCGATATCCCCATCACTAGAACGAAGCCGACAGCACACCTTGACATAAACAAACTTCAAAAACCTTGGTCACAGCCTGAAATAATGGTTGAAATAGCTAATTTTTTATAACTTTTTAGTTCCTGAACCGATTTGCACGAGTGACCCCTCAAATGAAAGGTATTTTAAAGACGCGTAACTTTGTGGAAGGTAAAATTTAACCATCGTTTCTTGTTTTGGAGAAAACCGGGGGCCGGGCGAGAGAAGGGCGAAA
>KE525352.1:1789452-1800644 GCA_000441895.2 Anopheles sinensis | reverse complement strand
AGACGCCGTTGATTGTTGATCACCACAACAGTTTGACGGATTGGGACTCAGATTTGGTGATTTGAGTGCCAAGTAGAGATTCGATATCCCCATCACTAGAACGAAGCCGACAGCACACCTTGACATAAACAAACTTCAAAAACCTTGGTCACAGCCTGAAATAATGGTTGAAATAGCTAATTTTTTAATAACTTTTTAGTTCCTGAACCGATTTGCACGAGTGACCCCTCAAATGACAGGTATTTTAACAACAAGATGAGTTGCTTCACTATTTTACCCGATCGTGGCGATAGATTCAATTTGAATGTTACTGCTATCACTGCAACGGCACATATTGCCATAACCAAGTCAAAAATAAAACAAAACCAGTAAAAAACCCGGCAAGTTCCATGGCACATCATGATACGACGGATTGGGATTCGGATTCGGAGATCCGGATCTCAGAATGGATTTGAATCGAAAGATTTGAATCCCTTCAGGGATTTGATTTTCCCATCACTGTTGAATAACAACACCAAAGATTGAAACCAAGGCGATGCAAGTAGGTTGAGTCAGTATTACATATTGCGGGATTTGACAGTTTGAAGTACGAAATACAGCCCTGCTTTCAAAATCTAGGCATTTTTTCGTAACGATCGTTAAAATCGATTGAAATTGTAGAAAAAACAAGAACCTCAAACGATTCTTTACGTTAAAAGACAACTTAAATCACACACTGAAATGCATTGCCATTACGACAACTCGTACGTTTTATTTTTGGCTTAGATTTTGGTAACGCACAAAGAGACCACGTGCATTCAACCATTTCAAATTTTAATAGGAAAAATCTACCAATTCGGAAATAGTTTTATATGTGGAACTACCTCAGGTTCAATAAGTAATAGAAATTGAGCATTTTAAAGGGTCTGTTCTATAAGATTACAGTTTAAAGTTCAAATAGCAAACAATATGAGCAGCCATTTTCATTGCATATTGATGTATATATTTCAGTAGTATAGTTTATGGTTTCCAGTATCATTTCATCAGTACATGGTTTTTATGTTTTATTTTCCAATCATGCTTTACCTGGATTGAGCTCTACTTTTCCAAGTTGTGTATAGACTCGCGAAACGAACAACAGTGAGTAGATACGTGCTTACCGAGACAGTTTTACAAACGGTTAAAATCATGGAGGACCGGGAGGCGCCGGAAATGATGCTTTAAACATATGTGCCACTCCATCTTCCACGATCCTGCCCAAAACTTTGCCAAATATAAACGTTTAAAAATAGTAACCGCAACCGGGGGACGGTGGGCATGTGCGTGTTTGGCGCACGCACGCTTCCACCGATTCGCTTTTTTTCTGCAGGCACGCTACATGATATGTTTCGTTCGGGTAATGATAGGAAAATGAGCGCAAATTGCCATGGGCGACGAAAACGCGCAAATAGGAAACCATCGTTCCGAAGGCTTTCTGCGCAAGAAAGTTCCTATTTCCCGCTTCCCATCTCAGCCAAATAACAACACAGAGTGTGAGGTTAGCAAACCCCCGAAACATTTGCACTAGATTGTAACATTTGATAAACGCTAATCGATAATTAGTATAGCATATCGAATTGATTATTCCTACAAATATGCTCCCAGCAGTCCCAATCGGGAGGCCCATGCAACGGCAGAAAATGATATGTATTCAATTTGGGCGGTTTTTACTGAGCTAGGCGCTAAAAGTGGGCATAATCCCCAGCATGTTGCTTTCGATAGTTCCGGCAACTCACGTGGGAAGTTCCCTTTGTTTTGTGGACTGGTCATCGATCTGCGGGTTGGTTTGGTGGAGTGTGAAATGATTAATGAAGAACGATTGGTGTATTATGGTGCCTAGCTTTAAGCTTTGTGAGTGTTTATTTGTGATAAAACTTATAAAGAAAGGATTAAAGTGTAGTAACAAATAAAACGTAAAATATCGGTGTTTCACTGCATTCACTAGTTTGTGTTTGTAGGGACTGTGCGTGCGCTATCACTGTGATAAAATAAAAGGATTTATCTCACCGAGAGGGGGAGAGGGAGAGAGAAATGGAGAGGAAAAAGCAAACGCTACAGCAGGACCCCTCTGATAATGTATGTGGCTGTGTGCGATGTGAGTGTGTTTATCGTTCGTTCGATTTCACTAAACATTTGTCCTGTCGCCAGACGAATCCTTGGTGTGTTTGTGAGACCAAGGATGACCTTATTCTGTTTTCCAGACGGCCTATCACTTGCATCACACGCAAGGAATCAGGTTGTAGATTTTTTCTTAAGCCCTTGAGATTGCAAACACACGGGAGGACGACCGCATCCCGCGTTCCCTTTCTCCTCCTGCACGAGCATTGTATTGTTTAATACTAAAACAATTAGCCTTAAATTTCTTAGAATGCAATAACATCTACTTATAGTATCATTCATCCATTCAGATTAACATTTTCCCGGGTAGTGGTAGTATTCATATTAGCTGCCCTGCTTCCTCTTTTTGCAGCGGACGCATTGGCTGTGTCCTTCCTAAATGTAGTACCTTGAAATGTATCCCAATTTGGATACCGTTCCCTGGCATGCCTTGGTGTTGTTCGCGTACCGATGGTGTCCTAGCAAATCGATCGACAACAATGAATGTTACGTTCAGCGTACTGAAGCAAACAATATCGCCTGCGTTTGTTCCCCGATGTCCAGCATTAGTGTAGGGTATTTTTTAATGGTTTCATTTTAGATGGTATTCTTAAAGAGACGGGCTGCCGAAACATAATTATTTCTCAATGGTAGCCCAAGCGCGCGGCATGTACGATCTCCTAACGTGCGCATCAGTGGAAATGGATAGGAAAATCAACCTATAGACATTTGCAGCGATCGGCGGACGAAGCTTGCCCAAAGAAAGTCTTTAGTTGACGGGTCGGTTAGCAAACAGCTGCTCAATAATGTTTTCATCCGCCAGCGTCGATGTATCGCCCACGTCTCGATCATTGATCGCGACCTTGCGCAACACTCGTCGCATGATTTTACCCGAGCGTGTCTTTGGTAGACCTGGGGCGTGCTGGATGACATCCGGTTGCGCGAACGGCCCAATACGCTCCCGGACCAGCACCTTCAGCTCGTTGATCAGCGTCTTGTCGAATGTCTCGTTCTGGTTTGGCGTGATGAAGCAGTACAAACATTCACCCTTGACCGGGTGTGGCCGGGAGACGACGGCCGCCTCGGAAACGCGCGAGTGTTCGGTAAGAACCGATTCCACCTCCGAGGTGGACATCAGGTGCCCCGATACGTTCAACATATCGTCCACGCGCCCGGTTACCCAGTAATATCCATCGGCATCACGACGGGCACCTGTGCATGAAAATACGCAAACGATTAGTACCTCAATCTCCCAAATGGACGACCCAAAACTCACCATCGCCTGTGCAGTAGTAGCCGTTAAACTTCGAGAAATAGGTAGACTCGTAGCGAGGATGGTTGTTAAACAACGTGCGCATCATTCCTGGCCACGGTTGGGAGAACACCAAGTAGCCTTCACCCTCACCTTTAATCTCGGTGCCACTTTCATCGAGCAGTGTTGGTTTCACGCCAAAGAAGGGGAATGACTGTGTCGAAAAGATGAAAAATGTTTTATGACATATATGCTATTTCAAACCAGCGTCATTGTACATACTGCTGAGCCTGGTTTCATTGGTGTCGCTCCCGGAAGCGGAGTGATCACGTGGCCACCAGTTTCCGTTTGCCAGAAGGTATCCACAATCGAACAACGTTCTTTACCGACCACACGGTAATACCAAAGCCACGCTTCGGGATTGATGGGTTCTCCTACGCTACCAAGTACCCTAGTAGAGGACAAAACAAATTCAAATTCAAAACATATTCTTATTTCAATTGTCACCATGTCAGTGTGGCCTACCTCAGTGTTGAAAGATCATGCTTCAGTACGGGTTCATCGCCAAACTTCATCAGCGAACGGATGGCCGTCGGTGCGGTGTAGAACTGCGACACCTTGTACTTATCGATGATCTCCCAGTAGCGATCGTTCTCCGGGAAGAACGGGGTGCCCTCGAACATTACAGATGTGGCCCCGTTCGCCAACGGCCCGTACAAAACGTACGTATGGCCGGTGATCCAACCGATATCGGCCGTGCACCAGTAGATATCGTGCGGCTTGTAGTCGAACACGATCTTGAACGTGGTGGCCGCGTACAGCAGGTAGCCAGCGGTCGTGTGCAGCACGCCCTTCGGTTTTCCCGTCGAACCGCTGGTGTACAGCATGAACAGAGGGTCCTCGGCCGCCATCCACTCCGGATAGCAGGACGGTTCGGCTTCCTCCATCTCCTGGTGCCACCAGAAATCGCGTCCATCTCTCCAGGGAGTCTGTAAAGAAACGAAGAAACAAACCCAACGTCAGCAAGGTACGCGAAACAACGATACAGCGTTCTACGTACATCGAATGAACCATCCCAACCGACGTTGCCCGGTGTAACCCGGTTGATATGTGACACCACGATGCATGTCTCCACGTGGTGGCCCAGCTCCTCCGCCTTGTCCATCGCCGTATCACAGATTTCTTTTAAATGCAAAATTTTCTCACCACGCCAGGCACCATCGGCCGTGATCAGCACCTTCGCCTGGCAGTCGTGCATACGTTCCGCCAGCGAGTCGGACGAAAACCCAGCAAACTACAAGTATAAGAGGGAGCGAAAAAAGAAGGTACGACCATTTAGTATGTTGGAAGTTGGATGACGAAAGCAGTGGCCACACAAACACACTATTCTTTCGTCGAGCTCAGTTTCGGAATACATTAACCGATTGGTGTGTCCCGATATTCTTACCACAATCGAGTGAACGGCTCCGATTCTTGCACACGCCAGCATTGCCACCGGGAGTTCCATGGTCATCGGCATGTAGATCGAAACCCGGTCGCCCTTCTGCACACCGTGCGCCTTCAGCACGTTCGCAAAGCGGCATACCTCCTCCAGTAGCTTTCGGTAGGTCAGCCGACTGTAGTCGTCCGGGTGATTGCCTTCCCTGTGTGACGTAGAAGAAAGGAGGAAAAAAGGTTAATCAACTACCGTGTAGTAAATGGAGCTGTGTTGTGGGGGTTCCTTGAACCAGATCGAACCGGTCCTTACACCGTTCCCTTATCTCGCTAATCGTGGCTTCTATAATCCAGTGGGCTGACGGACAGGACAAGATCCACACTCCGGTTGTTCGCTTCCGGACGCGTCCCGAAAGTCACCCAGGTTTTATGGCACGGTGCTAACCTTGGCCATGGAGAGTCGAAGTCGCGAGTGTGATGACTTTCACTCGACCGTTGTTTAATCATTGCGGTTAGACTTTAAACGTCAAACAATTGATCAGAGTTGTGTTTGATGTTTTCTAAACCTCCATCTCGTGATGTAATTTTGTTTCATTTCTGAAGAGGTGTCGGGGTTGTTTGGCAGAGTTTGACGTCAACGCGAAAGTTTTACAGGTTGATATAAAGTTCATGAATAATACAACACACTGACGTAAACTGACAGGAACGATTTTATGAAGTAAAAAAAATATATGAAATTGCCGACCTGCTCTTGGTGCATTTAAAATTCATGAACACTCTTTCCTAATTATGGAAACGCAATTGCTCTCTACTCTGATCTTGAGTGCAAGCGGTAATGTAATGGTTTGTAAGTTCCCTTGTACTCAGTGTGGAAGCCGATTGGTTACGGAAGCCCTGATTTCATGTCGTATGATTTTACAATTAAAAGATAATGGACAGATAACATCGAGTAGTACCGCAAAAAAAAAACGCAACGACGAAAACGATGAAAACATCGCACAAATTGGTCAGTATCACGTAATCACGTTTCATCGCTCATGCGAACACAAGGTAGGCACGTGGGACACGCTTTTGATTTGAGTCGAGTCTCCATAGAAACAAATCATTTTGTCGTCCCGCGCGCTAACTCCGATTTCTGGAGGATGAATTTTTTAGCGCTTGTGTTTAGATCCCTTATCCCTCCTAAAAAACAACATCACGTTTAATACATCGTAAACCGAGCAAAATGTTTAACACGGCGAGAATAATTCTTCCTGAATAGCAATCAGCAAAGAATAAGCCACCTAAACGAGGTTCCGTTGCTTCAAATAACCTTGTGATATCATACTTCGGTGTTTGTATTTGTTCCTTTTCATACATTTTGCAGTGTAAAATAAAGTAAGAGTCAAGGGTACCAAGTTAGTTGCCACTCCATTAACCGCAAGATGTGGCACATGCATCTCTGTTTGAGTGACCATCAAAGAATGGCCATTATCATTCCAGTAACATTTCCTGTCACGTGCGGTCACTTGTTTTTCGTGACTCGGGATGCATTTCAAAGTTCTCAGTGGGAACTGGCGTTGCTTCCTAGAGGGCGTATAGGATAGGCCACTTCGAAGCCACTACAACTGCTACTCAGGCACGAAAAGGTTCTTCAACGCGGTCTGGCCTTGAGTTTTTTTTTCTACCATCTTCCAACAAAGTTCTCTCAAGTAATGCTTTCAGCCGACTGGAAACGGCCAGGTGCTGCTGAAGTGATGCTGCAGAAAAATAAGATTCCAGCATAAAAAAGAACCTCTTTCTTGCCTAATTCAATCATCCGGTAGACTCTAAACAGATTTGCGACACACGATTTACCAAATGTATTTACCAAACATCAGAAACCGCTTCGCACCACCGATTGATGACGTAAAACGATCGATTTTTTCCTCCAGCACGAATTCATTTTTTATCTCATTTACGCAAGCAAAAGTTCGAACACGCGAAAACCGAACCGATGACGAAATGTAAACAAATACACACTTCAATGTCGATCGGTTGTGCTTGCGAGGGTGCAAAACACCCCATTAATGACCGAACAATAATGGACCGAGGCGGGATGAAGATTTTCGAACGACAGATGGTACTATCAACAATTCCAACCGCTGATAAGATGTTTGAGGATGCAGGCGGTTTTCGATGGGCAAGACGCAATTGAAATTATCGATTAACGTGAAAATATTTACTCTAAAACCGTTGGATCTCCTCATTGCTAGCCTTTCAGGCTGGGACCTGGGATCGATTGGACGTGCGCACATTGCATTCCAATTAACTAGAGTTGCATGTGATCCACTATAAAAGGAACATTACTATTAGTTGATTATCGAAATGAATAAATCAGCTTCTACAAGTCGTGCCGCCGGTAAGGGTCAATATTAAGCAACCTTCTACCGTCAACCTGTTGATATGTTTCGCACATGTTCTCGGTAGAATGATTCCGGTTAACATGTGCACGCTCGGCATTGGCGGCTCTACGGACATTCCTTTTTTTCCAGCTTCGAGTTCACATGCAGCCGGAAGTGAAACACTGCACGTCTCCTACATTCGATTGTTGTATGTCTTGTAAGATGCAGGTGTTCTCCTGTGCCTAACGACCTCCAACTTGCGAAACTCATGGGGCAAAATTGTAGGGTACGTTCTATTTTAAACCACGACCTTCAACGATTCCCCTGCAGCTCTGGATACAATCTCTTCTGATTTCCTTTCCTTTGGTCTCGTGCCGAAATTTGATCCATTGCCATATGATACACAACCGATTGTTACTGTTCCAGAATAATCGGACCGTCGTATCGACATCGGCGAACTCGATGGAGGACACAACTGTCCGCTTTTGTTCGACAGGAACCCCCAACGGTCAACGGCGTGGAAAGTAAGACTTGGTTGAACCTTTCGTTGTACGTCTTGGGGGTTGCGATACCAACCTCCGTTCGTGGTTCGGTGGACCGCGGTAATGGAGACTTAACCCCCACCGGGGAGCGATGGGGAGGAGAGCGAATTAAATCGACCTGAATTAACACCTCGCAACTTCAATTATTCATTTGCTTACATACACACAAAAGGTGCAGCACCGATGGCTTGGTGGTTGAATTTTCCTGTAAGTGGGTCCACTAGCGAAGACAATCCTCAGGTCCCTTACAACGGAAGCAAAGAGTGTACAGGTATTGGCGGGTGGTAGATGGCAGAAGGGAGGAAAACCCAAATCCGAAACCTACGCAAGTACACCTCGGAGTATTGCATGACTCGGACGATTTGTTTGGACCACCCATTGCGCCCCAAAAAACCCTGCTGAATGAGCTTAGAAACTACGTAAGCCACAGTCGTGTGTGTGTTTGTGTTTGTGTAGATTCCACCCCTAAAAACACTGAGTTAGGAAGAACGAAGGAAAAAATCAATGAATCAAATTGACGTAAGCCCTCGCCCTGAACTGCGTTTGGCCTACCGCAATTCCCCCTGAAACCCTTCTGTGACCTTCCACAACGGTCCGCTCTCAGCTGGTGCTGCACCGTCCAAACGGCGCATCCTGCCACCAGGCTTCTCCATCAGGTGCCCCAGGCGAAACAAAGCAGGATGCTTCTTGCGTATGCGCTCTCTTTCATAAAAAAACCCCCTTACTCGTTGGCCTTCTCGCTCTCGATGTAAATCGTGTGGCAGGATTACGGAAGTTATTTTGCGTTACATAATATTCCTGTTAGAAGACCTTGCTGCTTAAGCAAGGACCTGCGGGAAAGAATAGAAATTCGGGGAAAGCCGCCATGCTTACCAGTAGTAGGCCACTGTATCGCCGAGGCCATTCTTCACGTTTCGATCCAGCAGATTGTAGCAAATGTTCGTCGATGCACCCTCCATCCACTTGACGAAGATGGGCCCCTTGGAGATGTCGAAGTTGTACGAGAAGAAGTTCTTCGGATCGTACGGCGTCTCCCAGTGGAACTGCTTGGCCACGTTCGACCAGAACTGGCCGGGATTGTCCAGCGACTGCTGGTAGAAGTCCCGGTACTGCTGCATGCTGTTGATGTACGCCTTGCTGGCCACATCCGGGTGCGGATTGAAAACCTGCGGTTCCGAGGGCATTCTGGACACTATTGGCGCTCACTACTTATCACTACTGATATGCTGTAGGCGTTCTTGTCACAGGGGGTTTTTGTGTTTTTTCTTCACCGGGAAAACTGTCTGCCACTTGCCACTACCAATTTTCTCCACTGTTCAACGCGAGCTCGGACGCTGGATGAAAACGATGTTGATGGGTTGTTTTCGTTGTTGGTTCACTCATAAGTGCACTGGGGTTTTCGCGTGTCCTGGAAGGCAACCTTTTCACTCGTCAAGCGATCGATCGGCACTGAGACGGCGCTATTGCAAAATTGCGAACGTTTGCTCGAAGAGAATTTTCCACCTTTTCCTTGCTCTTGCGCTCGCGGGATCCGCGAAAAAGCACAACAAACACTCCGCGCCTACTCTTGCTTGCGGTGTTTGCTTGGTGAACCGAGCACCGAAACGCGCATATGATATCTGTCACTGGCCGAGTTGTTGTTGTTTTTCCGCGAGTATTGCAAACACTCGTTCCTTTTTTACTAGGCTCTCTCGCTCTCTTTCTCGCTCGCTGCTCTAGCTCGTTACGCAGAACGTATACCGCGTGCCACCCCTCACGATACCCCCCGCGTACACACACACACTCGAAAGTGAGTCAAACAATTACAATTTTACAACACGCCACCAAGCACTTGAAAGACCGGCGGACGGTTTTAGTCACCGCGGTATTAACCTTTTATTTCCGTCCGGTTCCGTTTGAGGATCTTCGACCGCAATTCGAACCTAACCGTTCGGGCTGTATGATACGACTGAGAATTTCCAAGCACCGAGCGCAAGTCGTTATACGGCGGATAGGAACCGCGCGCCCCTGCACTTCCGCACGCACTCGGTACCGTTTCTTCCTAAAATCCGACAATCGCGTGTTCTTCGAACGGCCGCGTGGCGCGACCTCCTTCCCCGGTTGCTTCCCGCGCCCGTCCCTTCGTCTGATAGCGAAATCGTACCAGGCATGCTCTCTCACTTTACTTCGTTGTTTCTCTCATTTATGAAATGTTCCCGCTCTCTTTCTCTGTATCGTTCTATTTTTTTTCTAAAGAAAGGATTCGTGTTCTTTTTCATATTTTTCACAACATATTTTTTGGCAGGGAACAAGGAAGAACGCTTATTATAACGAATTCAGCAGTGGATCGTTTATGAAGTTTAGGATGAAACATTTTAATAAAAACATAAGAAACATTTTATCGCACGCAACAGGTGAGATGTCCTTTTTTCAAGGATTTGTTTGGATTGCATGCAGGACTCGTTTTGATTTTGATTTTAATTTCTGACAGCTAGAGCGTTGTGTCAGTTAAACATCATTTTTGAAAAACATCTCGCGCAATATATGAATCATTACAGTCATATTTTTGGGGAAATATTCTCATTTTTCTAGAGATTGTAAGATAACGGAGCGTTTTTACTGGTATTTTCTCCTTGAGTCAATATCATACTCAAACCCTACCCATTACTCATCCATCCTGATAACACACGCTAGCCTGATCTCTCTGTGGGGCAACGGCCTTCGGTCCCACTAAACCCTACGTCCACTGACTCCGATTTCGTCAAAATTCGGTCAAGTTGCATCGTGGTATCGCCCACCTGACCTCAACTCGGCCACTTTCCACAGCACGCTGGCGGAAGTGTGCCTTTGTCGATGTTGTCGCGTTTTTGCTTAATTTACGAACGCGAAAGTAGGCCTGTTGGCAGCAAGCAGCATACTTGGTGCAATATTTTACCTTGAAAGTCTCACCCTGTTGACCGTTGATCGTGCGATAAAGTTCGCGTCAGTGGTGATTGCTCCGAACATGAAACACCTATTGTCCTATTTGGTGATTTCAGCACCCAAAAGGGTGGAGTCGCGAGGGTTGATAAGAAATTGTATATTTAGAAATGATGGACAGTGCATCACCTTAAGGTTTTCGTCATCCTTCACGTTGAACTTTGAGCTATTGACAATTTTACATGCGTTCTGGCCACTGCCCTGCCGATTGCGTAGTTGAAGAGGTGTGTGACTTGAATCACGTACAACTTATTCTAATCAATTTAATGATCTTTACAGGAATACAGGTAATAACGGGATTAAAGTGTTTGATATTTTTCAAGGATTTGAAATCCAATGTTTATTACGTGGCGCACCTTGTTGCCATTTTTAGTTCTAACGAAAATGTTAAATGTATCAGCAGACGTCTATAGGTAGCCATCAGATCATATGCCGCCCGGCCAGACACCCTTGACATTCAATGGTCGTTCGAAGTGCATTCGCGTAATCTTTTCCGTAGCACCACACGCCCAACGGCTGAACATTAAT
>KE525352.1:1734443-1789432 GCA_000441895.2 Anopheles sinensis | reverse complement strand
GTTTTCTTCTAACGATCGCGCCGACGGCGTGCTCTGCCGACCGGAGGAGAATGTACGCGGCGTGACAGCATCGTTCGATCCTCGCTACACCAATGGGCGATCGAGTGTGTTTCGGAGGAGAGAAAGAAAGAACGAAAAACCACACGATGTCTGGCCCATTCCGCGTTTTTCCCGCGAATTTCGTCAGACTTGCGAGGCAGATTGTTTGCATCGGCCGCATGAAACGAGCCCCTATGACGTAACGGTGACGTCACATGAAACGCCGCACTCCCTTCCCGAGCCTATTCGTATGAGCTAGCGCTGATATGGTGGTCGTAAAGTGATGCTCTTGGGCGCAAATGCAACACTTCACTTACTTTAATGTCCATTATCAGCGAGCGTTGTCGACATTGCTAATCAATTTTGGAGGTCATGCCAGCAACCATCAGCCCGACACGAAACACCGCCATGATTCAGGAAGGACATACCATCATTATCAGTACTCCGTTTGAACTACAGCTGATCTGTTGGCGAGCATGAGAGGTGTGTCCTTTAACATGCGCCACACAGCTGATCGGAAGGTCACGATTTGAAATGCAGCTTGATTGCTCAAAGAAGTCTGGCAGAAGTCTAGCACCGGTGTTATCGTGATATACTTTTCCTTAAGCGGATTGTTGCTATGCGTACTAATAAGAATTATAAAACGCATGCTCTCTTTGTTGACTCACTCAAAATCAGGCTTTGAAACATATTAGTAGTTTCGGGGTTGTAGTGTTTAGGGAAGGAAAAGCTTGGTGTACATGAAAAACAGAACGATAATAGATGCTTTAACGACTCCAGATCCAGGATATAGAGAGATTTTCCTTTTACAGAAGTAACAAGTCAATCAATCAAATGGTTGCCTTTAACGGATGTGTTTAATTTAAAGTACACGAGGAGATTCAAAATTATTTTAATAGATGGTGCTGCATACTCATTCAATTCAAATCAAATTTGCAGTTGGTAAAAATAGAACTGATCTATACATTCTGGTGTTATCATCAACATTGCTTAATGTATGGCCATAGCACTACCGATCACTTATACTTTGTGTATCTTATAAGAGTTGAAACAAATGAACCACAGACACGTTTTTAAAGACAATCTACGTGACGTGGTACACATGCCGAACGAATGCTTATCCTTTATGTAGCATCGTATATAAGTCAACAGGCCATCCAAAGGTTGCACAATTTACTGTTGAATTCAAAGCAGATACCATCAGGAAAATGAAGCTGATCTGGTTGGTGGTTGTGTTGTTGGCCGCAATGGCGCAGATGACTCTTGGTGAGAAACACAGTTGGGTTGTAGTTTAAACTTTTCGTTAACTTTGATTTCCTCTACAGCATTCTGCTATACCGAAGGTGGATGTTCCAGCGAAGGGGAGAAACCACGTGAGCACACTTGTGCTCCGGGCCACAAATGGGACGGCGAAAAATGTGTTCCTGAGTGTGGATGTGGTGAATTACATTAAAGCTGAATTACGCCTAAACAATAAAGAAAAATCCTTCATAATGATGTCTTTCTATTTTCCTTTGTTAAGGTCTTGGAAAACATGTAGCTTGGCCAAATGTATCACAAAGACTAAACCGTTGCACATTTTAACCGTTTGGGTGTTGTAGATAAGAATATTATTAATTTATTTGTGCGAGAAGCACGTTTCAGATCAACTGTTCGTTTCATTTAAAAGTCTGGCGGGATGTTTTCCAATTCATCCTCGTTTGAGGCTATAAAGGTGGAACACTGCTGGTTACCGGAGTAAGAACTAAACCTTACTTCAATCAAGAGTAAACAGTAGGACAAATCAAAATGAAGCTCGCCGTTGGTTTTGGAGTGATTCTTCTTTTCGTTATGCTGTGTGGGGCTTCTAGCAGCGAGGGAGGTAATTGTCCGTGCGTCGTGTGCCAGACAAAATGTAAAACGGTGTCCTGCGACTTTAAGCGCCCCTGTCCTTGTGAGCTGCCTCGTAAGGAATTTCAGTGCCCCCAAGGATTCACATGGAACGGAGCGGTCTGTCTGCAAGACTACGCAACTCAGATTAAAGTGGATGTGCCATGCTGTTGCGTCTAGCGTATAGCGTCTAGCGTCTAGCGTAGCGTAATGGTATCAATAAAATGAAGTTCATAAACTCAACCTAATAAAAATATAGTGTTTTTTGTCCACCACCCTCACAAGTATGAAATAAATCCATTCCCGAAGTAATATTACTTCAGGAAATATCACTCCGTAAGTTAGCCGAAATAGTAAATAAATTGAGTTAAATAAATTCAAATTTAAGACGAAATTTTGGTGCATAAAAAGTGCCTTATACTATTAACATGATGTTGTTTATATTGAAAGTTTATTTGTAGCTCAAAAGCTTCCTGCCAAACAAAATTATCTCTAATTACAAAACCATCTCAAGTTTGAGCTATTCAATTAGTCTGTTATCAGACACATGTATTTCAGATGATTATTTACATAACAGATTTGTTGTTTTTAGTGTTTCACATCCAGCTCGATAAGGGCACGTGTGACACCAGAAGGAAGTATAATGGCATGTGGCTCATTGGATTGCGTAAATGGATTTCTTGTGGGTTAAAGTGTGCAAACATGAACGATCGACACGTGCTTTCGATGCGCTTATGCAACAAGTTGTGGCACAAAGAATAAATGGGCTATATAAGTCTTACTGGATTCTACGTAGAATCAGTCCTTGCTTCGATAACATACCGATAGTCAATCAACCCTCTCAAACTCATTCAACATGAAATACTTCTTCGGAATTCTTCTGCTGGTGGTCGCCGTGGCTCAGCTTTCCTCAGGTTGGTTTGAGGCTGTTGTATTGGTTGAGTTTATGATTCACCATAATTCATTTTCTCTCCATTTCATTAATAGGTGCGTGCTATCCGTTGACTTCGTCTTGCTCGTCCTGCTCGAGGCCAGTTCTACTACGACATGTTGAATACTCCGCTCCTGTGAGATGCAGCTCCTGCGTAAGCTGTCCTATGGGCTACAAGTACGACGGATGCAAAGGATGCGTTCCAGATTGCGCTTGCAATGTTGAGGTCGTCGGTCGTTACTAATAACAATGCAGTAGTTGATTCAAGAAAGCAAAACATTAATAAATGATAGTTTGATAATCATAGAAATACGTTTTTTAATTTTTTATGAATGGTTCATACTCTGATTAACATGATTTTATTATTTACCCGGCTTCCCTTTACCATGGATTATTTATTTCAAAAGGAATTTATTTTTGCGGGAAAAGAAATCCGTTGAACAGAGTTTTGTGCAGAAATGATCATAATTATCAAGAGAAGATCGCGGTAGTTTGAAAAAAATAACAAAAAGATGATTGTAGTTGTTTAATTTGTTTACGCCGTCATATAAAATCAGACATCTTTCATAACATTGTCCTGGACCAACCAAACTCCGAGAAATATGTGTTGACGTAAAATGCTTCTTTTGAAATCTTCTAGGCTAATAAACACCTATGGCTTTAGCTTTCGTTAACAAGTTGAAGAATACAGAAAAGGTTCAATATTTTATATGGTATTACGGATGGCACCGTATTTATAGATTGTAAAAATGTATAATATCAAAAAGTTTGAATAGACATTTAGAAACCCCATTATCGCTCATCAAAGTTGTTCTTCAAAACGATTAACAGACACACGATTCAGGTAAAATAGACATGCATAGTAATATTGATAGAGTATAGAAACACAAACAAATTGTATTTGAAAGATAAAAACACAAAGATCTCCATGTTGTTTTTTAATGTACAACTAACTATTTCAAACTCACTAACAAAACAGATGATTTGGATAAACATATTTTTCATCTTATCAGTGAACGTGACCACACA
Source organism: Anopheles sinensis (assembly GCA_000441895.2). NCBI lineage: Eukaryota > Metazoa > Arthropoda > Insecta > Diptera > Culicidae > Anopheles > Anopheles sinensis. The sequence goes on along the minus strand of KE525352.1, from coordinate 1,785,564 downwards.
ACAGTAATTATATTTTTTTTGCCCACGTGAATCTGTAGAACATATAACGATCTTATCTGCTGGAAAGAAGCCTTCTTTCTTAGTATAAATACACTCAAGTTAAGTATCAAATATCAGTCAACGACGTCCCAAGCTTCATAAAACATCTAACCACATCAATCGGTCCTCTGCACAACCATGAAGTCGATCATTGCCTTCGCTCTTCTCGTAGTGTGTCTCGCCCAGATTGCACACTGTAAGTACCACAGAAAAGACTTCTGCATGAAAATGAACATGAAATTGTAATCTAATGAAATTGTTCCCTTCAGCGAGCTATGCTCCTTGCGCCAAGAAGTTCTTCTACACCAGCGACTACCCTGTACGCCATGAGGGGTATCCTGTCGACGTGGTGGACCACGTAGGATTTTATCCGTATCCTTATGCTGGACATCAAAGCTGCAAGTGCTCTAAGTGCTACCCTTCTCTCTATACTCAACAGCGTAGGGATTGTAAATCATACTTCTGAACGAGTAAATTATCCACGAATGCAAAAAAATGCGAGTTAATAAAATGAAATTGTGCAGATCACTTGAATCATTAAGCTCATGACGCAATTATTTATTGATGCCATTGTATCCTGCTCCCATGTTTAATAATGAGTAATGCATTTAAATTTGCAACCGCAATCTGGAACACAACCCTTGCATGAATCGTACTTGAAGCCGATCGGACAGCTAACACACGAGGAACAACGAACAGGAGTCGCATATCGGACTCGATACACCAGAACCGGCTTGAAGCAAGATGAGCAAGACATCATCTTAGGACAACATGCTCCTGCAAAAAATCGTCTATTTTACCACTTATAACCGAAATGACATATTGCATGCTTACCTGAGGAAAGATGGACTACGGTAAAAATCAGCAGTAACGAAACGAAGAGAGATTTCATTTTCACTGAATTTGGGGAGGTGGTTTTGATATTAGAATGACACTACAGCTGAGAATGATTCTGGAAGAGACTAGTCATGGTTTTTATACTACGTTCTAACTCTTGACTAGAATGCTTTTGAAGCACGTCTCGATCGATAATATTTACATCTTTTAGATTATCATAGACGCTCATGTGAGCTTTCAAACATGATGATTACATAACATTCGACAACACGTGGAGACAACACGTAGAATCTTCCAACGCATAACAGAAACATGAAACAACACCATGATGGAAAACTACGAACTACGAACCAAATCCAATCAAGGTCCCTCCAATACGTTATGATACGATTTTTAAGTATTTTTTACAAATATTACAGAATATAAAAAGACACCTCTGTTTGATGTATTCTAATCCATTCTTGTTAGATTATATTACATGCGAAATATAGTTGTCCTTTAGCCTTAGCAGTATTTCGGATTATGCGGTTTTTCTTCGCAGCTACGAGCACAGAAGTAACCATTCCAAGCATATCCTTCAGGACATTCCTCCACTTCTACATCAACGCAGCTGGGCTCCGTGTAAGTCGGCTCGCATTCGTGGTACTCTGACACGTCATGATAGTTGCATGGCGGTTCGGTCGTTGGTGCTACACACTTTCGACACTTGGGCTCTGGCGGGCATGGCTCCTTCGTGGCACAACTAGGCTTGGGAGTAGTAGTCGCACATTTCTTGCACGATGGAACACCACAATTACTCAGACATGATCCAAGGGTAGCTGAAATCAAGAAAAGAAACTGTTATGTCCCAACGAACTGCAGACTTTACATTACAGTACTACCTGTTGTAATGGCAGCCATAAGCAGGAAGCAGAAGATGTATTTCATCGTGAACTATGTATCGTCGATTGGTAGATTGAATGTAATGATTGAGTTAAAGATCGTCGATCGTCGTTTATATACTACACCCTCGTCTCCATGATCCATTGTTAAGTAGTATAGTACATTTATTCACTGTGATACACTTGGTTGTATCTTGACATCATTAAAGAACACTTGGGAAGATTTACAGTAAAGGTCGCAACATGTGTTGGGATCGTCAATCCTCCTTTATTTTTTATATGTCAATTTATATGTGAGATTTACTTCAACAAAGAGTTCATCTTAATTTGTAACACACTTTAATAGATACCTGCACGTGTCTCCGTTTGATCGGAGATCAGGTTGTTTGGAAACCTCGTGTCTGTGAACAATTCCTGAAGATGTAACCATCATTGATCGGTACGTGCTTTCGATGCGTTTATGCAACAAGTTGTCGCACAAAGAGTAACTGTAGTATATAAGTCTTACTGAATTCTACCCAGAATCAGTTCTTGCTTCGATAACATACCGATAGTCAATCAATCCTCTTAAACTCATTCAACATGAAATACTTCTTCGGAGTTCTTCTGCTGGTGGTCGCCGTGGCTCAGCTTTCCTCTAGGTTGGTTTGAGGCTGTTGTATGGGTTGGCTCTTGATTAACCATAATCCATTTTCTCTCCATTTCATTTATAGGTGCGTGCTATCCGTTGACCTCGTCTTGCTCGTCCTGCTCGAGGCCAGTTCTACTACGACATGTTGAATACTCCGCTCCTGTGAGATGCAGCTCCTGCGTAAGCTGTCCTATGGGCTACAAGTACGATGGATGCAAAGGATGCGTTCCAGATTGCGCTTGCAATGTTGAGGTCGTCGGTCGTTATTGAAAACGCTTGAAGGTGTTGGAACCGTTCGAATATTGGAACAATGAAATAAAATAAAAATTGCAATTATTAAACAGTATTTCGTATGATTTCTTCTTCTTCTTCTTGGCGTAACGACCTCTTGGTCATGCCTGCCCTATGAAGGGCTTACAAGACTTTTTTTTCCCTTGTGTACGTGGATAGTCACTCCTCTCGTACAGGGGAGGGTCCGGTCTCGGATGGGATTCGAACCCACGCCGTCGAGGTCATGGACCGATTTTCTAACTGGCACGGACCATCGTATGAGTATTCTAGAATTTTTACGAAGATATCACAAAGCAGAAATGAAACACAAGATAAATACCATTCAACATAAATAACAAAAATATTAACAAATGGGTAATATGTTATGTTTCATCGAATGGAAAATATATTTTTAATCTTCTTTGCATAAAAACAGCGTTAACTTGATGTTGATGGCAATTTGATAAGAGCTCCAATGCTTCAAACAATTAAACAGATTCTTGGAATTTTAAATTGACAAGTTTTAAACTCTTAACATTTTTTGATATCTTTCAAATCTCATTTACTACTAACCGGAACTCTCACAGGATCATTTTATCTCGTGATTATGCATAATTTTGGGATAAGGAATTTATAGTAAAAAAATATGTAGATTTAGAGATTAACAATAGATTGTGTAGATAAACATTTATATAGTACAAAATAGTGACAGTTTCCTATAGCCAATTTATAAGTTCTAAAATACGTTTGATGTTAGGCCAACCAATAAATAAATAGACAAATAAATCAATAAAACTATGTACAGATTACCTATCAAAAATAGAATGAAGTTCATTAGTTACCTTTCAATTCGCTTTAATAAATTATCTTTGTTACTGAAACAATTTATTTTATCACTGAACGTGACCACACGTTGAAACCAGAAAATTTCCACACACACGTGGTTCTGCAGAACATAATACGGTCTACCCATAGGTCCATACCGTAGATTCTAAATTCTTCTCTCTTGGTATAAATAAACTCAAGAAAAATATCAAACATCAGTCAACGACGTCCCAAGCTTGATAAAACATCAAACCACATCAATCGGTCCTCTGCATAACCATGAAGTCAATAATTTCCTTCGCTCTTCTCGTAGTGTGTCTCGCCCAGATTGCACACTGTAAGTACCACAGAAAAGACTTCTGCATGAAAATGAACATGAAATTGTAATCTAATGAAATTTTTCCCTTCAGCGAGCTATGCTCCTTGCGCCAAGAAGTTTTTCTACACCAGCGACTACCCTGTACGCCATGAGGGGTATCCTGTCGACGTGGTGGACCACGTAGGATTTTATCCGTATCCTTATGCTGGACATCAAAGCTGCAAGTGCTCTAAGTGCTACCCTTCTCTCTATACTCAACAGCGTAGGGATTGTAAATCATACTTCTGAACGTGAAGGCGTTCTGAACAAGTACAGAGATTGTAAATCATACCTCTGAATTGTAATAAAATGAAAAAAAAAATCAAATAATATGTTTTCTGTTTTTGGCGAAACGATTGTCTTTGATCTACCCTACCTATAATCTCCCATTTGCGTACGTAGATCGCCAGTCAAGCGGTCTGGTCAGCGGTCATGGTCCGGTCTCAGGTTGAGTCCGAACTAGAGTTGTGCCTTATCAATCTTTTCGTCCATTCTCATGACTCATCCAAAAACTGATTTTGATTGGTACATTAATATGTAGATTTCTACCTTAACACATTGCTTAATCTTTCATACATTTTAGTTAATTTCTCGACTTGTCGTAGAGCCCCATATAAAAACCTATAACCTTTTTTATGAATAGCAATAAACAAAAACTATCCAAAAATAACAATTTATGGACCATGATATGGAGCCTGATCAATATGTAACTAACTGAAAAGACTAGAATCAACAACTTTCTAAATATTCATTTATTCATTTCACGCATCAAACATTTCTACTTTATTTGATACGCATTTGTATCAAATGTGATACTTTTAATTATAAATGATGTTGGCAGCATTTAAATGCTTTTATGCTTTATAAACCCACCATTATTCTAAATGACATTTAATAGTACAATTCAGTGGGTTGAATTTCATAAACATTGTTCATGAAATAATAAAATTTGTATCATGTAAGCTGGTTTGGGGTGCTGAGCTGTTTCATAGTTATTATTATAAAGAAACAGATATGTATATTATGAATTAAAAAATGTAAATCAAATTAGCAAAATATTTCAACTTAATCCATTTTTCGTTGACAACGTCACATCAAGAGAATGAAAAATATATTACTGAACCAGTTTTAGTAATAGAAAAGGAAACGGATTCTTCTGAATGATTTTATTTCATTTCAATGTCCCGATATTTCAACAGTTCCAACACCTTCAAGCGTTTTCAATAACGTTCGACGACCTCAAAATTGCAAGCGCAATCTGAAATACTGTTAATGAACTCATACGAAATACTGTTTAATAATTGCAATTTTTATTTTATCTAATTGTTCCAATATTCGAACGGTTCCAACACCTTCAAGCGTTTTCAATAACGACCGACGACCTCAACATTGCAAGCGCAATCTGGAACGCATCCTTTGCATCCATCGTACTTGTAGCCCATAGGACAGCTTACGCAGGAGCTGCATCTCACAGGAGCGGAGTATTCAACATGTCGTAGTAGAACTGGCCTCGAGCAGGACGAGCAAGACGAGGTCAACGGATAGCACGCACCTATAAATGAAATGGAGAGAAAATGGATTATGGTTAATCAAGAGCCCAACCCATACAACAGCCTCAAACCAACCTGAGGAAAGCTGAGCCACGGCGACCACCAGCAGAAGAACTCCGAAGAAGTATTTCATGTTGAATGAGTTTAAGAGGATTGATTGACTATCGGTATGTTATCGAAGCAAGGACTGATTCTGGGTAGAATTCAGTAGGACTTATATACTACATTTACTCTTTGTGCCACAACTTGTTGCATAAACGCATCGAAAGCACGTACCGATCAATGATGGTTACATCTTCAGCAATTGTTCACAGACACGAGGTTTCCAAACAACCTGATTTCCGATCAAACGGAGACACGTGCAGGTATCTATTAAAGTGTGTTACAAATTAAGATGAACTCTTTGTTGAAGTAAATCTCACATATAAATTGACATATAAAAAATAAAGGAGGATTGACGATCCCAACACATGTTGCGACCTTTACTGTAAATCTTCCCAAGTGTTCTTTAATGATGTCAAGATACAACCAAGTGTATCACAGTGAATAAATGTACTATACTACTTAACAATGGATCATGGAGACGAGGGTGTAGTATATAAACGACGATCGACGATCTTTAACTCAATCATTACATTCAATCTACCAATCGACGATACATAGTTCACGATGAAATACATCTTCTGCTTCCTGCTTATGGCTGCCATTACAACAGGTAGTACTGTAATGTAAAGTCTGCAGTTCGTTGGGACATAACAGTTTCTTTTCTTGATTTCAGCTACCCTTGGATCATGTCTGAGTAATTGTGGTGTTCCATCGTGCAAGAAATGTGCGACTACTACTCCCAAGCCTAGTTGTGCCACGAAGGAGCCATGCCCGCCAGAGCCCAAGTGTCGAAAGTGTGTAGCACCAACGACCGAACCGCCATGCAACTATCATGACGTGTCAGAGTACCACGAATGCGAGCCGACTTACACGGAGCCCAGCTGCGTTGATGTAGAAGTGGAGGAATGTCCTGAAGGATATGCTTGGAATGGTTACTTCTGTGCTCGTAGCTGCGAAGAAAAACCGCATAATCCGAAATACTGCTAAGGCTAAAGGACAACTATATTTCGCATGTAATAAAATCTAACAAGAATGGATTAGAATACATCACACAGAGGTGTCTTTTTTATATTCTGTAATATTTGTAAAAAAATACTTAAAAATCGTATCATAACGTATTGGAGGGACCTTGATTGGATTTGGTTCGTAGTTTGTAGTTTTCCATCATGGTGTTGTTTCATGTTTCTGTTATGCGTTGGAAGATTCCACGTGCTGTTTCCACGTGTTGTCGAATGTTATGTAATCATCATGTTTGAAAGGTCACATGAGCGTCTATGATAATCTAAAAGATGTAAATATTATCGATCAAGACGTGCTTCAAAAGCATTCTAGTCAAGAGTTAGAACGTAGTATAAAAACCATGACTAGTCTCTTCCAGAATCATTCTCAGCTGTAGTGTGATTCTGATACCAAAACCACATCCCCAAATTCAGTGAAAATGAAATCTCTCTTCGTTTCGTTACTGCTGATTATTACCGTAGTCCATCTTTCTTCAGGTAAGCATGCAATTTGTCATTTCAAACGTCGGTTATAAGTTGTAACCTTTGTGTACCCTTTTTTAACAGGATGGCATGATGTCTTGCTCTTCCTGCTTGAAGCCGGTTCTGGTGTATCGAGTCCGATATGTGAAACCTATTCGTTGTACCTCGTGTGTTAGCTGTCCGATTGGTTTCAAGTACGATTCATGCAAGGGTTGTGTTCCAGATTGCGGTTGTAAATTAGTCAGTCGTTATTGATGAGCCCTGATGAATTATTCTCTGCGTCAAATTTGTCTTGTAACAATGAACTCATTAAAAAATCATTGAAATTAAAACTATGTTAAATTTATGTACGTCCTATTTGATGATAGAACAAAAAATCCATGCTTTATGTAAGTTTTTCCTTTAGCGATCTAGAACTCTCATACAATCAGCTGTACGTGACCATCGCGTTTCATGAAGTGGGCAACACGTGGGATCTAACACGAGGTAAACAACCGGTGTTAAGAACAAACTATTGGCAAACAAACAACTCAGCATCATTGGTATAAAATAAATTGGCAAATCGAATACTCCTCAGTCATCAGCTTACCACGTTGCTTATTAAACATCAAACCACATCAATTGATCCTCTGCACAATCATGAAGTCGATCATTGCCTTCGCTCTTCTCGTAGTGTGTCTCGCCCAGATTGCACACTGTAAGTACCACATAAAAGACTTCTGCATAATAATGAACATGAATATGTAATCTAATGAAATTGTTCCTTTCAGCGACCTATGCTCCTTGCGCCAAGAAGTTCTTCTACACCAGCGACTACCCTGTACGCCATGAAGGGTATCCTGTCGACGTGGTGGACCACGTAGGATATTATCCGTATCCCTATGCTGGACATCAAAGCTGCAAGTGCTCTAAGTGCTACCCTCCTCTCTATACTCAACAGTACAGGGATTGTAAATCATACTTCTGAGTGCGAAGGCGCTCTGAACGAGTACAGAGATTGTAAATCATGCTTCTGAACGAGTAACTGCAATAAATTACCCCGCTCTATACTCAACAGCGAAGGGATTGTACATCGTATTATTTAAAAAACAATATCTGATCTGCAAAACAAGCAACATTAAATAAAAACAATCAAAATATACCCTAAAAACGTTCTTTTATTGAACTAAATTTATTTTATAATGACATATAAAATCTTAGTTAATATAACTATCTAAAATGACCTACGTTAATATGCAGTTTCACATTCCGACGCTTTTATATATGTTTTTAACGATTATGAGAACATGATATCTCGTGTTGATTAAATCGTCATGAAATGGCAAGCAATGTTAAATAAAAAAATCAATTTTGCTTTTTGCAGTAAGCAGACATAACATCAAATGTAAAGTCCTTCAGCGACCCGAAGTAAAGCTCTTTGAACGTAACTAGTTGTTATGATCTTAACTGTGTTTTTTTCAGAAACTACTGCATCACGACTGGCTAACTATCGATCTATAATAAATCAAGAGTCTGTCGATAGGTAAATTGTCTTAGAGGGAGGTAAAATTTCACTAGGGATGCGTGCCATTTAAGAGAGGACTATATAGAACTTGAATCCAATAAAACCCACTTGTCGATTTTAGTGAGATCAACGGCGACCGAAACGCTTGCGACTAGCGTTTCTACTTGGGCATCAGTAAAATCAGTTAAATCAGTTAATTTTTTTACAACATTATATTTTGCAGGATTGGAATGATGAATTATTTACAATCTACAACAAATCTATTTGCGAAACATAACCAACAATTGAATTTCAATTTACTCTCTCTATTTTCAAAAAGCTCTTTTGTAAACCACACGTTGCTATTCAAATTGAAATATTGTTTGACTACACGCGCGGTTACTGCAAGACAAAGGTGCAGCATACTTCCAGACTTTTGCACTAAAGCCAGAACTACTTTTTGTGCGTTATTGTTTTTAACGTTTTCCAATGACCCGCTATCTGGCACACGTGCCAATATGCCAGAAAAAGTACATACACCGAATACAGATGCGCTTTACGCTATAAAAGGTCCCTGAGCAGCAGTAATTGGCATCATTTGAAGCGTTCAGCTCGTACTCAACGAATTCATTACAACCGGAAAACTAACTACACCTCTCAAAAACACCATGAAGTCCCTGTTGCTCGTCGTTTTGCTCGTCGCTTGCGCTACTCAAGTCTACTCTGGTAAGTGGAAATCATATATGGGAAAATATGCGACACAGTAATATTTTTGTTACACTTTTGTACACAGGGTGTCTTACCTCGGCTTGCAGCTACCACAAGCCTGGTTATATGCGTAGCAATTACGTCCACTACCCGGCCCAATATGAAGTGGTTGCATACGATGAACCTTGCCATCATGAGCCGGTCTACCATGCTCCACCCTGCCCAACCAAGAGCAGTGAGCTCTACCCTTGCCCCTACCGCCAGCACGGACCATGTCTGTAAAGGATCTTCAAGAATAATCCCCTGAATGCAAAACCAAATGAGAAAAAATAAAAATAAACAAAAGCAAATCGTTACATCACAAAAAAATCATGTTTCCTTTTCTTCCACCTTCGAATAGTGTACGTTCTGTATGTTCATGAACACATATTTAAGTTAAATACAAAAGATGGTCAAAAATAAAGCAAACAGTATTGGATATGACCCCGAACAGTTGGGTTGTATAAATTAATTGAAGTACCAAGAAAAAAGGGAAATAAAAAAGGACGGAAGAGAGTTTTTGTTTTCAGAAAACTTTGAAACAAATTGAGATAGTAAAGTAAACAAATTGAGATAGTATAGTAAATTGAAAATCAGATCAACATCGTTATTGTTGTACAATGGAGATCCATCTTTTAAATTATGCAACAGCTTTTATGGTCAATATTACACAATGCAAAACACGCGTTGTTAACAAAGAGAGCTAGTCGATAACGAGCAATTTGATTCACATTTTCAAGAGGCGAATGAAGCCGAGAGGCTCAAAGTCTTTATAAAAACCAACCAACAACAACAATAAAAAAATTATTTAAAAAAATTTAATATTTATTTAAATTAATCATTTATTTATTAAATAAAATTGCACAGAAAAGTGCGAATGAATGATTAATAGTTGTGTTAGATAAAATATTATGATCTTTTCTATTATAATTTATCATTTTATTATGATCTTTACTTTTATTAAATATATCGCTGCCCATTGCAGTTTATATTCTGTGAATTTATTGAGTAATACTACATGTTTAAACAAGATGATTTAAAAGATTGGGTGAAAATTTTTTAAAGAATAAAATAAAATTTGAATCTTGCCATAACAAGAATGAAATTTTCTTGCAATCTTTATTAAAAATAAAGAAAACTACCCTGAATAATGAATGATTTTGCAGTACTGTTACTTTAAAGCCTCTCCTACATTTAGCTGTTACTCCTCCTTTTTTGTTCATTACTACGTAAGTAGTTGATGCTTTTAAAAACTACCCGTAGCATGCCCAACTTTGTAGATTTACATAAAAAACTCCTATTTGGTTAATAAATTGTAATAGCAGCTATCATTGACTTTACGCACTTTTTGCGGGCCTGGATTGAACGTGCTCATCTAACGCATGTCATCTTTGTTATATTCAAAACATTTTACCGTGAGGCAGTATAAAAGCACCATGCATGAAATGGATTCTTCAGTCAATCATCCCAACAGCAACGGAGAATAAGTCAAGTAGTAACTACACTGTTAAACCATGAAGTCGTTCATTGCTTTGGCCCTTTGCATCGCCTGCGCCACCCTGGTCCAATCAAGTTAGTAGAAAAGCAGTTCTTGTCGGAGTAACAAAAACTAATTGCAATTCTATTCCTAACAGCCTATGTGGAATATGGAAACTATCCAGTTTACCCCGGGGCTTTGCAGTACAGGGATCCTTATGTCTATAACGGCCTTGCAAGCGGATCCTCGAAAACCAAGCTACCGAACGTTGCTCCGTATGTTCGCACTGCCAGTTGCGGATGCGGAGGAACCTGCTCAGCATGTAAGGGCGTCTACGAGCATGGCTGCGGTGGATGTGGAACCTGCTCGGCCTGCAAGGGCGTGTACGAGCATGGGTGCGGTGGATGTGGAACCTGCTCGTCCTGCCGTGGTCACTACGAGCCCGTTGTCAAACATGGTTGTGGCGGATGCGGTACCTGCTCATCATGCCGCAACCATGTTGTTCCGAGCTGCGGTGGATGTGGTTCCTGCTCAGCTTGCAAGAACGTTCACCTGGTAGTTTACGGCCTGAAGCACTGAAGCAACTCCGGATTTCAACCAACGATGAAGCAATGATCATATATTCATAAAATGACCGAAGAAATAAAATAAAACATTGATGGTCAGTCATAAAGGCTATTATCACAAAAACTCAACTATTTTTTGTTATTTGCTCTTTTATAAAACTAATGAAAATGTTTGTACCACATTGATATCGATTAAATCTTAATCTACAGAAACAAAAAATCTACTCGTTTTGAAAAGCATGATTATTAATTATTGCTTTAGAATAATTCGTATATCCAATTGAGTAATGAAAAACAAATGAGTATTAAAAAACAATTTTCGAAAAGCCGCTGCAATTCTGTTAGTGTGGTTCAAAACTTCATTTATTTGATAGTTTGTGTTATTTATGGGTTATTTATAGAAAATGACAAAACACAACTACTGAATTTCTCAGTCTTTTTCATTGTTTTTCTTGATTTTTATAAACCATGAACAAATCAACATCGATTAAATAAAACGAACACGGGTGAAAGAGCTCTTTAATACTATACGAAGATTAAAAACATAAAGAACAAAGATGTCTAATTCCCGTTATGACAGAAAGCACAGAGTTGTGGTTAAATGTTATTCTTCACTAAATACCATGAACCTCAAGTTAAAAGAAACAAAAATGTAAACAAATCAATCAAACATGAAATTATGAGTTAGCAAAGAAAGATGTCGAAGAAGCTTCTCTTTTATGTATTGATGTATTGATTACTGGGTTGCACAAGTTTATTTTATTTATACAATATACTCATAGAAACATTTCAAAATCACGCAAATCTCTCTATGTTTATTGTATTACTTAAGAACAGAAAATCATTCAATTTGCTTGTTCAAGATACTTACCGTGCAAGATACATTGTTACAATAAGCAAATATTACCTATTCTATTAGTAGATAAATGAAATGTAGAAAAAAAACAAACAATTGTCCCACACGTGTCGAAACATAAAAATGCTACAAAGAATCAGCGACTCGATACACATTTATCGAACGTGTCTTTGGTTCAATGAAGCAAAAAAAACTTTTCATCTCCATGGTTCAATATTCTGTCAAAGATTTCATATAAAAGCAGCTCTGATTCAATCAACTTATAGTCAAGCTTCAACAGAGCAACATAAACCCACAAGCTACAACAACCGTTTAAACATATCCACTACCATGAAGTCCATCGTTGCTTTCGCCATGTTCATCGGCTGCGTCGCCATGGTCCAGTCCGGTAGGTATTCATAGTTGTTAATTCAGCTCTCTTAAGTTAGCCTTCTAACTGGTCGATTGCTTCTTGTTTCAGGCTGCGTTCGTACCTATCCATCCTACGACTACTCCGGTGTGTTGAGCTACCCAGAAGCTCGTCCATTCTGCGGACTGCGAAATGATGTCTACCCACATGGTGCACCGTACGTCGGTCCGGTCTATCCTTACGGCCGTGTACCGTGCGGTGGCTGTGGATCCTGTTCTTCCTGCAGGGGAGTTCATGTCCCAAAGTGCGGAGGATGTGGATCTTGCTCCCACTGCAGAAACGCCCATGTTCTTTACTAACGTGATCAATTCAACGTTCAATGATTTTCAATAAACCGATAAAGGCTCAATGTAATACACAACAAAGGACATTTGAACTCTAGTGTTTTTGTTTATTTTTTCAACCCAAAATATTGTCTTCTTATATTTCGTATTAAGCTGTATAACAAATACCAACCACAATACAAATCCTCAAATTCAAAACAAGAAAAGAGATTTGGTTCCGTTGTTCACATTGAAGCTACCACCGAATAAAAAATTATTTTGTTTTGCATCACAAAACAGTTGGGTCCATATTTCTGAGATTTACTCGAGTTACAGACATGAGAGTAATATATGGTTTTGTGTGCTTGTAATAAATAGAATAACAAACACGTGTGTTGTTGTAAAACGTGCCTCTGCAACGAAAACGGAAATATTATTGTCAAAATAACTGAACTTCATTTATTTAAAGGCAGGTTGCAGACAATACACCGGCCAGTCGAAAACTTCATCGAGTATCGTACAGCTGGAGTCGATTTGATACTTACCATTATGAAGACTATAATTTCCATCGTCCTTTTTCTGTACTGTTTGGGTTGCGTTCAACCAGGTGAGCCCTGCATATCGGAGTAATCTCTCGCTTAATTGTCATCGTGGCATATTCATATTATTTTCAGCGTGCCTTAACCGACACACGTTTGACGTCGATCCTGAATTCGAGCATCCTTTCTACTGCCACCAGGACTCCTTTGCATCCAACAATTACTATGTACGCATGTGTCCTCTGTATAAATACTTTGGCAACTGCGGATGTGGATGCTCCTTTCCCACTAAGACCCTGGTAGACAGTGCGCTGCCTGTCTATTTGGAGCATTATTACTTCTAAAACACAGCTACTCTCGAGTCGCCATGGCGAGTTGTCTCGTAAAATCGTAAAGATATATTGTAATAAAGAAAAATATCAACGCCGATATCCAGTAGTGCTCAAACCAAAACTTGACCGCCTATACCAAAGAAAAGCTATCCGAACTTAACTTGGCTCGTGCAAGATGTGTTTACAAAATGAAAATCAGACTCTCGCCTAGTTCAACGACGTCATGTGGCACCTTACAATTCGTTTTTAACCGACCTTAACCCAGCCGTTGCAGTATGAGTCAAGTATGCTAATCATCAGCGCGTGGCTATAATCAATGTTCATATGAGGTGAAGAAATAAAAACTTCTCAAATTCTTCGTCTGCACTGTTGGCTATTGTTGCATGAACAGCTAGTCCATGCATGGAGTAAATAAAAGAAAGATAATGCGTTAATTCTGATAATAAACCGTTGAAAAACTATAGATTCACAAATAAATGCTTTGTAAATTAATTTAAATAGCACCTAGAGCAAACGAAAGAAACTGGGACTTCATCAAACTCAAATTAATTTAATAGAATTGTGCTTATCAGTTAAAACATGGAACAATACAATAAGGATTACGAATTAAATGAAAAATTTAAAACCATTCTGCCTCGGATTAAATTCCATCCTGGAGGGCTTCACCACTCATGTATCGTACGGCTGCCTAAGAAATCTCCTGTACCCTACAAAAAATTATTTTTCAAATTCCTTTTTTTACACAAAAATCTCCGCACGGGGCAAATACAAAAATACAATGCTGATCATGGTTTCAAAAAACAAATGCGGAACTAACATTGATACAAACATCAAGCAGACAAAACATGCGGGTTAAAAAAGTTCATTCCATTTTTTGGATCGACTGCCACCAACTGTACGTCCGCATTGCGTGGCGTTCAACATTTATCTTTGAAACGTGCCCTCTGGCAGTTGTGGCGTTTGAGATCTATCCAAAACATTTCGCTGGTTCAAAAATCGTCAAAGCTGCTAAATTGTATCGTGTGTATATAAGCCAATCCGTGGTGCTCAGTGTAGCAGTCAGTTCTTTAGTCAGTCAACGGGCAATACACAACTGGACAACATTCAAACCGAACCATGAAGGCATCGATTGTATTCATCCTGTTCATCGGCTGCATCACTATGGCGCTTTGCAGTAGGTTAACGTCGATTTGGATCGAACACCTGAAGCTGGATTGATATGGTTTTTTATTCTCCTCTATTAGGACCACAACCCAGAAAGTATCCTGAGACCCGCAACCAATGCTACTTTGACACCTACTACGATTATCCTCTGAAGCGAGTAGATCCTGTGCGTTACTATATGTACAACTACAACTACCCAGAACAGCACGAGGGTCATCCGTACTTTGGATACCCATACGGGGAATGCAACAGCTGCCGATTGTACCAAACCGAGGAGGTTGGCGTCGTCAAACCCGACTGCCCGTGCAAGAAGCTGAGTGTTGAGTACTGAAAGATGAAACTGAAATACATGATGTAGGCGAAACATAAACTATGAATGCTCAATTTATATTCACACGGTCTGTTTCATTTATTTTCCAAATCAAACACTTGTTCTTCATTGGCATTACGGTAGGACTTAACAGTAGGTAACAATAGGCGGCAACGGAGCTAGCGAACCGGAAGCGCTCGAGCTAAACGTCCTGCTGTTTGTTAGTGGGCAGCAGTTTTCAAAAATTCAGCATACTGTTCTTCATTCATCAGTTTGGCCAGCTCGTCCTTCTTTGTAAGCTTCAACTTGAACAGCCAACCTGTAACAGAAGAAGCATTAGTATAAGACAATGGCTGTATCTATTTGCGCAGGTTATCTAGCTATACCTTTTTCATAACATGATGAGTTCACCAGACCAGGCGTCTCCTCCACAGCCCCGTTTTTCTCTGTCACCTCACCAGACACAGGCGAGTAGATTTCGCTGGCCGCCTTTACACTCTCCAGGGCACCGCACTCATCCTTCTGTGATAATTTGGTTCCGGGATCGGGCAACTGTGCGAACACCACATCACCGAGTGCTTCCTGCACGAAGACAAAAAAAACCATTATTTAAATAAAGTGGAACACTACGTGTTATCCCTTACTACGGCCCGTTTTCCCAGATAATTACCTGTGCAAAGTTCGAAATGCCAACCGTGCCCACCTCTCCCTCCACTGACACCCATTCGTGCTTATCCGTGAACAGACGATCTGAGGATGAAACATACACTCCATTCAGTACAACAGGATCTTGGCGTACGACCCAATCGTTAGCTATGTGGCATGGTGAATCGCGTTTCGTTCAGCAAACGTTTGCTTATCGGTATGACCCGCGGACATGATGGCAACAGCATCAGCGCGTTTGGGTTCAGTTTGGTACGGGGAGTTTTTACTGCCTTCCCCGAGCCGAATACCATTTCCTAGATTACAATACCAATCACGCGTTCTTTTGTCAACAGGTCATGTACGATTGAAGCTGACGAAATATGTTGACCGGATCGTGTAATCTGTAGCAGACACCATCGATCATGTATGACCATGTGGTTTTACTTAATGATCTACTAGCTACGCATTAAACTCAAGGCCATTTCCCATTATTAAACACATACAACAAATACAGATACTTCAAATGTCCGTTCATCAAAGCAGTAACTAATTACCAATAAAACAGTAACTAAACAATATTATTTTAACTAAAAATAACTGTGAAATTGAAATACGGTACAAGCGCACGTGTCACAACGCGCCACCCACATAAACGATAAGTCAAACGATAAGTTTTGAATGTTTTGTTTTGAATCTAAACGCGACTGCTCCCCGCACTTCATGTTCCGCGCGCACGCTGCGTGGGATGCCTTTGTACAGTTTTTCACTATTTCTTAGGTCTACAAGTATCGTTTTTCAAGATTACTGATTTACCTTTCAATGCCACACTGCTGGCACTAAAGAAACGGCACTTGAACGCATTTGCCGGTGCGGTCGAGGCAACAAATTTGGCTAACTGCACTGTCGCACGGAAGTGACATAACACCATCTTGCCGAAAGCAAAGATTTTACTCTACCGAACCGAACGGAACAAACCCGGGAAGCGCACTGGCGCACCGTTGTGAAGGATGACAGTGTTTGACCCGGCTTCTCGTAGTCTCTTCGTGGGTTGTTTGTCGATGAACGGGTCCGATTAGCGCGTGGACGAATTGACCCCGGTGCTTGCGGCTTATCAGTGTTTTACGCAAAGTTCCCGTACTCTAGTGATGATGGTTTTCACTCACGAATGGCCTCCGCACGGTGACCGCCTATAGACGCTTGCGCTATGTAGTGCTGTTGTGATTATTTTCTTGCTTGCTAGAGCATTTTGCGATCTTATCAAACAACGAAAGTGTTCGGGCACAACAGCTGGTACTGGACTGTTGTCAAAACAGCTCCACACCGGCTAATGCAGGGTTCGGCAAACTGTACTTCATCACTCTATTTTACCAGCTTTTCGATCAATAGGTTGGAGTAGTAGAACACCTCGACGGTAGCACAATATTAGAAAGCAATTCCATTTAATCCATAGTTAGTTTAATTTTGTTTTCGTAGGGTATTTATTGTTGGAAATTTGTGCTTTATACCGTACGGTTTGGCGACCACTGTTCTAAACCAACGAATGTATATCGTAGCAGGTCGATGAAGATACCAGTTTTGAGAGTTGGCTAGAATGTTTGTTGATACATTTGTAAACGCGGTATGTTTTGAAAAAACGATTCCAAAAACGTCTGCTATATCGTATTTTAATAGAATAAACGAGTGGATTTAGAATTGATTTTGTTGTTCAGGCTCTAGAAGTGTATTGAGGTTGCTTTCGAGTTGCTGGTGTTACGCAAGAGTTCGGTCAATACTCAATCCTACTCTTCAGTCGCGCCGAAAGGATTTATTCCTTATCGCTAACAAACACAACTCGGTTGATCTCCCGCGACGCGCAAATGCTCAGCATCCTATTCATTAACAGACATTGAACCTTGAACTGAGCACATTGTAGTGCTAACCTTGCGCTCCATTCGCTCCATGTGCTAATAATCTGCCGATAACCCTCTTAGTGAATGTTTGTAGTAACGCCTGTGGGAAGGAGTGATGACTGGCACGAACGCGGTGGTTAATAATAAGTTCTTTAAAACGAGCATAGTTCGTTCTCTAGGCACGCAGCTTTATTCACGATATGTTGTTTAACCTAACATCTAAAAATGTGCATGATTTGCTGACGAAGTCACTACCTGCGCACTACTGGAATCGAGAATTCCGGAGCACCGATCGCAGTGGTGGACGGTTTTCGAACGGATTGCTTCGAGGCATCGGTGGACTGTAGTTAGGTGTGGGCAGGTCGGCATCGTTGGTCGGAGGTCCTGGGTTGGTAAGATTCAGCCCAGTAGGACGCAGGTTCACCGAATTGAGACCATTGTTGGTGACGTTGAAGCTGTTGCGGTAGTTAAGCTCCCGGGCCACTTTCGCCGCCGCCACATCTCGCCGGACGACGGTGTTCATAAAGTTCTTTGGTGGAGGTGGTGGCGGTATCGGCCGGTTGTCTGGCCGTTCCTCAATGACAGGCTCAATGGGTTGCGAGCTTGCCAGCGGCTCGAGTGTCCGGTTGACGATAACGGTCGGTTTTGGTTCGAATGTGCGCTGCTGCTGCTGCTGTTGACTCCAGTCGGGTTGCGTGGACACCGGTGACTCAACCTCCATCTGGCGTTCGCTAATGCGCTCTAGTGGCCGTCGATACTCCGATGGTGCCACTGGTGCTTGCACAAAGGTTTGTGCCCTTGGTTGCTGTTGGCTATCGATTGAAGAATGGAAACACGTAAGGAGTCAAAAACATATACGCACACTTTCCTTTTCTAAACATACCTCATATTATAGGCATCGATTGGTGCCCGCCGCATACCATCACCCTCCGGGACGTACCCTCCATTTGAAGCGCCATTCGTCTGCCGAGAAGAGAACGATAGAACATAAGACTTTTGTAACGACGTCCGCCAAAATGATTGATCACCGATAACAAAAGTATTCCCCGCGGAAGAAGGCTTTGATGCTTTATCGGAATTGTTGCGCTATCTTGCACCATGGCCATATACCGTCGTGGCGAACCCGCCAGCTGCAGCAGCTTACCTTACGACGCATCTGATTGTAATCGTATATCTTGAACGTCTGAGTAAACATGAAGATCGCGAGCGACACATTGACGATCCAGAATATCCATCCTCGGAACGCCATCACCATCATTATGCCGGCAACGTGCACTGCAGTGGCAAGCACCTGTACCGGCGCCAATAGCGGACCTGGCCCAAACGGATACTCGTATAATACGTGCTGCGATGGAGAAAAATAAGGTAAGTACTAAAGTGTATTCTTATGCATTCGATCTTCACCAGGCGCCTTACCACCAAGGTGTCATAGTCTATGGCAAACAGAATGCCCAGGGCGAGATCCAGCACGCTGATGATCATGGTTATGATAATCCAGATGTACACGAAAATGTTTATGTATCTCACATACTTTTGGCGTGCATCTGCAAAATGGGTAGTCGTTCATGAAAACTATAAACTAACGACAATTCGACATCGCATATTGACCCTTACTTGTAAGCAGCGTTAGCGAACTGATGCCCCAAAACAGATGCATTATAAGATAGACCCACACGAACGCGTGCACGTCACCGGCTGGCATTAGGTTCAGTGGATTGACGAGCGACATATCAATCTCCGGGATGTCCGCCTGCACGCAAGTGCCTGAAAGGTTTGTTGACATACGGAAGCATAGTGAGGATTACTGACATAAGAGGGCCAATTAGCTGTTCAACTGCTAAGGTGTCCGTTGGTACTTGAACACTTCTCAAGAAGCACTAAGGGAACTGGATTAAACTGCCGCTACAACTGAACCTTCGTTTATCATACACCGTATAGATATCGTAAAGATATAGTTTCCTGCCACAGTTTTGGCAGAGGATAACTCAAACGTTGCAACACCAACATTCCATCGTCTCGCGCAGGCGGTATGTGGGAAGTGATAAATCTGGCTTTGTCACCGCCTTTTTATCATTCCCAGTGTCGGATTAATTGTAAGATTAGTTCTTATCACTGTGGGTGCAGCTATCGTACTGGGTTAAAAGCCGAAAAAAATCGAAAAAAAAGTCGACACCCGAATTAGTCAGAAGTGAATTTATGTCGAACTGGGAAGTACATGACGATTTATGTTATGGACGGTACGATCTAAGAAGTTCATCGTGTGCCAGTTGTATTTTTTGTTGTTCGTTCTTCGTATCTACTCATTTAGATAACGGGAGGACACCTTTCCTTGCTTGGGAGCGATTCATCATACCACCCGCAACCAGTCGGTTCTACTCCGATTCGTCAGGCCAATTTCGTGTCGTACATGTGTTACTCACCCCTGAAGTAGACGTTGAAGAACGTTAAAGTCAGTAGCGATCCCATCGTTTCCGTTTGACCGGAAAAGTCGATTTCGCAGTAGTAGGCGACGATACCGGTGATCGCAAAGCCGATCCATATCAGGGATTGAAACTTATGGGGGACAAAGATATTAAATTATGATGTTAAATGGTGTTTCCACTTGCGATGATTACTGCTATTTTGTAGCGCTCACTTACTATGCTAAACACTCCAGCGAATATGGCGAACGGCCGGAACACACTGTACGTCGGGAATGACATGTTTTTCGTTTGGTGTGGTTCACCCTTTTTGAAGGCTCCTTAAAACTTCGGTATCAAATTAAACTATCACAACTTCGTACTTTGTTCTTGTTCAAACGGACACCTATCACTCGGCGTGTTTCACATCTTCGAACGACGCACCGAGGTGTTGCAAGAAGAGCGTTTCCTTCGCGCACCGAGAACCGCTGTGATGGCGACTCGTGACCGACACACTTGCCCATCGACTGGTCAAACGGACTGGTGGGTTAATATTTGTTGATCGAAAGCCAGCCACCAGCCAGAAACTCCCTTATCTTTGACGGCGCACCGTGACACTGTACATCGATACATAAGATAAGGGAACTCAACGCCACGAGAAACGACGAACACGCGGGAGAACGACGGATCCGCGACTCCGCTACTCTGGAAGAGTGGAATTCACTGCGCGCATCGATTATTGATAGACCCATTGAAGCGCGCGCGTGGTCCTCCCAGTATTTTTATCGATAACGTACGGTGAGTTACTTTTCACACCACGGTATCGATGAGGTGTTCCGTTTGCTTGGTGTAAATCAAATAAGAACAATAAGTTTGCTTCATTCAAAACATTTTGGTTTATCCAGATAGAGAGGGCCGCCTCTGAAGGACGATTTGATAACCAAACAGTTTCGGTTCTGAGGAAAATATGGGGTATTTCGAAAATATAGAATTTCAAAAATTGCGCCAGAATAATACACTCGCATAGGTAAAGAAAATTGTACACCGAACTGAGATACAGTTCTAAAATATTTTAGTAAACCTTAACAAACGTTGTCTTTAAAACAGCATATAGCATAATCTATGAAGATTAACATTTCGAAACATCATGATCGATCATTGTTAGCTGCTATCACTGTCATCCTAATCTTAATCGTTAACTCGGGTCCATCGTTCCTTTGGCGCAAACGCGAGGAAAACCCCACCGGTTAAATTCAAATATTATTTACCCCGGCAAGTTATGCAATTGTCGTACACCGTCTACTGTTCGCAGAAAATATTCAAAAGGTGTCCTATATTCCCCATCAAGAGTAGAATCGATTTACCATGGTATGCTTACAGTAGTTACATATTTTATTCTAAACACACGAGAAGTAGTATTTCGACAGGTTAAAAGGATCCGTTTCCAAAAACTAGTCCAACAAGTATATATTCAAACTGACCTGAATTTTCAAACAGTATTCTAGTTTTAAAAACAGTTGTTCTTTTCTTAAAAAGATTCTCAATATGATTAGTCCTACACAAAGGAGAATGATGTATATTCGTTATCATCGTTATCATCAGTTTCGATACTTTCGATGTTTATGGTTTTTTTATTCTGTTTCGATAAGTTTCACTTCACACAACACCAATACACTTTAGTGCTCTTGTAGGTTTCCGGAATAGTGGAATGATTTAGCATGAACCATACATTCACAGGACGTATTTGTATACATTTTTGCAATATATTTTAAAAACTTTGATATGCGCTTCTTCGGTGCAGGGCGATTCAGCTCTGGTCTGTCGTGCACCGAGTGTCGTCGAGAGTAGTAGGAAATGATAAAATTAAGTACTATTTACAACACAAGCCTCTGTTGGTTTTTCGTGAGTCGTCGCCCACTAGTTTGACTAGTATTTATACTCAGGGCCACTCCATTCTGTGGAAGATAAACAAAACGGGTAAACATGTGTAAATATGGGTGAAGAAAAACAACGGGGAAGCTATTAGTACACTTACTTCCTTCGTCCGTGGTGACACTGGACCGATCGTCCGGGAAACCGGACACCTTGCCCGTCGGCAGTGAATGCTTTTCCTCCCCCCCGAACTCCTTCTCCTCCGTCAAGGTGGACGTTACTCGCTTGTTGGCATTCTTCATCTCGTCGGCAGCGGGGAAGTACGACCACGGTAGCTGGTTGCGCACTTCCGGCGGTGCGTTCACTGAGCTCCGCGGACTATTTCCGGCTGGAGGACCGGCGAGGTAGGAGAATGGTGCCGGTTGGCCGGGCAGATACGAGAAGCGCTTGTCAGTGTATGGATCCACCTTTGGCTTCACGTGTAGTGGGACGGCGTTCTGGGTATCGAACTGGTCACTCGGTGGCTGATACGGTGGACTGGCGTCTCGCTCGTTATCTTCCCGGGCATCGTTCAACGGTTCGACAGTACGTCGCACGTTTGCCTCGGTGTGATGTAGTTGATGCGGTGGTGGAATGGCCGGATAAATCCTTTGTTGTTGGTGCTGTTGGTGCGGTGGGACGTTCGGGAATGGTTGCATCTGTTGTTGTGGTGCTTGATCGAAATAGCGCGATGCGTTCGAATGAGGTTCACCATGATCTTCTGGAGGACTCGTCGGATGCAGCACCTGACGTGGCTGCATCGTCTGGCTGCTGTATGCCGGTGCCGGTTTATTTTCCTTCCATAGTTGCATCGCGAGGCTTAAGATCACGGCCAGGAAGATTACAAACATGAACCAAAACAGGACACCCTTGCTGAACGCCAGCCACATGAAGAGCGATGGTGCTACCAGGTAGATGTCGTCTATGCTTCCCAGAACTGCGCGTACTTGGGGTGTATTGTTAAATTCTAGTAGTTCAATTACGCCTTCCACATCCTACAAAGGAGAATAATGATCAACTGGTTCGAGTAGCTATCAAATCAAACGAACCAATCCGACTTACCATGACGTTGATGAAATCGATCAAATACACTACAAATCCGACGACATCGAGCGCTAGCACGAGGAACATGGCCAGAATCCAGGGATAAAATCCCATCACCACACAGCCTCGTCCCAAACACGAGACACACATTGTGCCTGTAATAGAAAATAATGCAAATAAGTCATGGTTCTTCTTCTGCTGCGCTTGTATTTCAAAAACTTACCGAACAGTAAAACGGTCGTTACAGCGAGGGCACCATGCAGAGCTGCCGCCACAATGGCAAACACATAGGTACGTTCGACCGCTGCAGTAACGTCTGGTTCGCCCAAGTTTAACGTACCGTTTATACCGGTCGTATCAATACCCAAATACCGGAGATTGATCGGGCCACACTCTTTCGCTATACGGGACAAAAAAAAAACAATTATGGCACTCAAATCGGTACGGTTGGCAACCACCTACTAGCTATACTTACATCGGAAGTAGTACAAGTATAGGCCGTATGTTTCTTTGGACTGCGTCATGTCGACTTCACAGTTGTACGTTACTATTGCAGTCGTTGCTAATCCGGCCATTAGCACCGAGAATACCTGTAGAAATGAAATCAAAAACAGTGTGGACATTAGACACAACCCAAGGATAATAATTCATCAATCATTGAAATGTCGAGTTCTAAGACATTTAGTAAAGGTCTAATTGTTCTACCGTGGCTTAGAAGTTCAAAAACCCAAGGTCAGTTAACGTGTTCCGGGCATCTTCCAGTGAACTGATGTCATCGGTCTAGTCGCCTGCGTCAAACACATACGTGATACAATTGCAACACCCAGTGGGCATGCCTGAATGATGCACCGTTTATGCTTTTACTGTTTTCTTTATTTTTGTTTGGCTTATTGTAAAAAAAACGCCAAAACTTGCATTCCACTAGGACACAACAAGTGCAAAGAAAAAATGTTAATGAAAAAAGTACGTTGATTGTGGATTTCCCTTTTTTTTAATTATACTGGAATCTTTGACTGAAGCATTTATCATACGTTTTGTGTTTTTTTCTTACACTAACCGAATGCTCTGTAACGAACACTGTTTTATATAAATAGTGTTACAATTTATCTTCACCACTTGTCCACCGTGCCCTCCCGCCACCAAATTCAAATTGCAGCAACGGACCAGTAGCGACACACTCGTCCCTATCATAAACGTGCACAGATGTGCGCGGATGGTTGCGTTGCGTTGTGTTTTGCGTGATAGTTCAAAAAGAGTGACCCCTGCGCGACTGTAAACAACCTGAGCAGACCCCATCCCACTATCGGCCACCCGGAGCCAGGGTTTGATGTTTTGCATACCACAAACTTTAGGTCCACCACGTGACGTTAGGCAAATGGGGCCTAATATTTATGATAACTCCATAGCAGTAGCAACTAACTTACACGAGCATTTTCATGGTTTTCATTTTCTGTATCTTCTGTCCAACGTACATCCTTCCACCATTACTTGGATAGCGTGTGGCCGAGTGGGTTGAGGGCGGCTCGACATAAAAGAATTTTTATTATGATGTAAAAAGGATTGAGTTTCGTGCGACCTTGGCTGGACCTTGGGGAGGGTTTTTGATTGTAATTACAACCGGAGAGCTATATAGATCCTAAACGGAGACATAAGGGAGCGTCTCGACAGAAGTACGTTTTGGAACATTGCCTGTTGTTTAATTTGGTTCCCAAATATTCATATAACATGCTTGGCACATTTTTGTTTGCCGGTATTTCTATCAAAATCGTCATATTCAGATCTCTTCCAGCCTTATGGTAACTGTATGCGTTATTGGAATTTCCGTGGTTTTTAATCCATTGGTATCTACCAACCACGGTCCAAAACCATTATCCTTGGATCAGATGACGGGTGTAAAAAGGCTAATCCCCTTCGAACGCAGAACCATATTTTGCAAAAAGTGGAATAAAAACCATTAGCTAACATTCTTCGCCTCAACCCCGGCTTAGCCACCAGCCAAATGCTGCCATCAAATCGAGTGCAGATTAAAAAATACTTACGAAATGTATCTAGATAACACCGAAAACAATGAATGAAAGATTAGCCCGGTTCGTTGATAAGGCTTAACGGATGGGTCTTTGACAGCAGGCGAAAGCATGAATCATTCCGTTCAGGAACAGATATCCATATCGCTCTGGGTACGTCTGGGAAGCCGTATGTGTTTTTTTTATCAGCGATAATTTAAAAGTAATACAATGAATCATTCACCTGCAGATGCGAAACATGTCGAGCTTAACAGGTCACAGCTCAAATAACGCCAGTTTATCACGTTGATGAGCTGTTTGTCGATGATGTTGTATTTATAAGTTCCGATCAAACCGATTTGGCATCATGTATGTGATGCATGGTTCAATCGGATTTGTTCGCATTAAGTAAATGTCTAATGACTGATTTTTTCTAGTATTATTATTAACATGACTTTGCAGTACCATGTTGACATACTTTTAACACAAGTGATTGAATCCACATAACAATGTTCTAAACTATAATACCTAGTATAGGTATGAAATGCAATTAAAATATCGCTCTTTGTTTCTTCGACGGTGGTTTAAATCATCCTAGCCATAATCGTTATCATCGAAATGGATAATCAATTGCTCCCCCATTGGATCCATAAATGGGTCCCAAACAGTTCGTCATCTTGTTCAACGTAAAAAACAAACAATACGAAACGATATGATAAGCTCCATCGCTGCGGTCACATCCGGGCCAGCAGATTGTGGGTTTTATGGTGGGGTGGAGGTTTGTCATCCCAATTTCTTTTCTGCCTTTGCAGAAATAAAGCCAGAAATGGTACGGTTGAATTTCCCGCAGCCGCAAGATCAATGCGTTGATCGTACTTACCAGCGTAATAGTCCCTATGACGAACACGGTCATCCGTGGACCGAGTCCACACAGCGTACAGGTAAAGCCCATCCTGTGCGGATCCCCGGATGCTCCGGTCGGCTTCGTTTGTTCGTAGGAACTTCGCTCAGGAAGCTAAAACACTCGCACTCGCACGGCACGATTGTAGTAACCTTCACGTTGTTTAATCAATTTTCGCTATTAAAACTTGCCACCAAAAACGGGGTTTCGATCGAGGTTCGTATTTGTTGACTTCTTTTTCACATACCGTAGGCACCACCGGGCGCCTCACTTCTACCACTGTTGCGTCACTGGACTGGGACCGCTCGGCAAGAACACACAACAGGCAGCACGAACCGTTCCCGGGCGCGATTCCACATTCTCTGACCAAACCGTGCGATGGCGCAGGACGTCTATCTGACAGTGAGGCCAGATGTGTGGTGGTGGTGGCCGAAATTACGCCAAGCCGATTGTCGCGCGGATCCGTGAGTAAAACAATAAAACACCGCAACTCCGCGCGCCACTATCGCGCGCCTTTCGCCCGCCTCGGCTGATTAGATTTGAGCAGGTTGGTGGTGGGTAGACTCGCGGTGTGTTTGTTATGTTTGTGTTTTATTTTACCCTCTTACACTTTCACAGTGCGCAGGGAATTTCCACGCCGATCGTTCGGTGGTTTGTTGTCCAGCTCCAATTCCTTCAAGTGCGCCGCGCGTCTATCTCCCGTAACGGTGGTGTGTGCGTATGTGTTAACTGTGAGGGGTTTTCTATTTATTTTTTAGATAAACCTCGCGGTCAGTCGAGCGTCGAGAAGGGAAAAGTCGTTAGTGCACACGCCCCAGCAGGGAAGGCCCTTCGTACGCGCGGGGGATGAGCTTCAATGTCACGACACTTTGCCCGTACACACGTTCCACCAACACGTGTGAGTGTGTCGTTACATGCTCTCCAACGCAGTGCAGTTTCGAGTCGAATGGCGATTTTGGATGTATCGTACCGATCACTTTACACGTTACTTTCCGCGGTTCCGCGATCACCGATCATCCCGATATCGCGAGAAAGCAAAAAAAAAGGTCGGAAAAGCGGAACAAAAAGAGCGTAGCACACACAGTTCCACAACATGCAACTCTAGAGGAGCTTCACAGAAGTCCACTCTGCACTTATCAACCGCTACCGACGGACTAAAACCCCTCCCGAGGGCCAACGCGGTCGACGCGATTTGTCATCACGGTTCGCGTATCAGCGCCAGCTAGTGAGATAGTCGAGATACCTGGCTGTTTGCATTGCCCAGCTCCAGCCCGCCTAACCCCATTTACACACCTGTGTACCGCTCAGTACTTCCTTGCGCACACACATTTCAAGTGGTGGCACATGTGATTTGTTGATGCGAAAAAATGTATCTCTTTTTTTCCAACCCTCCCCATAAATGTGGTTCGAAGTGGAGCCACAAAACTACGGGGCACCGGGGTTGCTTAGAACCGTTTCCCTCGCCACCCCATCGCTCTATACCTAAGTCCGACGGACATGCGTCATGCGTGATGGTGCGTGCGCGTAAGTTACATTGCTCGATTCGAGGGGTTGCTCAAACTGAGACGCTAAATCAGCGGTGGAAAGTAGTAGTGTGGGTTTTGGTGGGCCAGAAGGTACATTTTTCATAAATCGTGGTCCAAAAATGGAATTCATACCCGCCGCTTAAGGCAACGGTTGCGAAGACGGTAAGGAATGGATTCCAGGGGTCGATAAATTTCGACCAACCACGCATTTTACTCTCAGCTGCGGGGTGTGGGTAGTGATACTTAATCAAAAACTGAATGCAATTTAGATTGCTAGAATTTGTGAGTTTCATTTGATCCCTTAACCATAATTGAGTATGATGTAGTTCAGGTAAAATAAAACTTTTACGACCCCTGGAACACAGGAGTACTACTCATAGTGTTGCAAGCCTCCGGGGGTAGAAATTGTTTGTCCCCTCCTTTACGCGGCAAGCAGGTCATTAAACGGTTGATCATTGCGAGTGTCCGGAAGTGCGCAAGTTGTACTATTCAAATCATAGTTCGATCGCGTGTGTTGTATCAATTTGAAACGAAAACCGTTGGCTTTGCAAAAAAAAAAAAATGAATAAAATCCTTTGCTCTCCCACGATCTAGCCAACATCATGCCAATGGTATATCTTTCCCAATGGTCTAATCGACCGTTTTCTTTTCATGTTATCAACATCATCTACTTGAATTTTTACCAGCTTCTGTTTGCCCCTTGAAATCGAAATCGAACGCGTGATACGTTCGCTTATCACGAGTGTCGCATCGATCGATCGTATGATATGCACTGTTGTCGTGTAATTCGTCAAGCATCGTTTATCTCACTGTCAGGGGATGATACGGAACCTGCACTCATTAGACTGTTTCATTTTGTGGCTTGATTGCGGTTTGTCTGTAAATTTTAAATTTAATTAATTCAAAAGAAGAAACACATCGCCAACGTTTCAAACAAGCATGCATACTATTGTATGATTTTTTAATATCTTTTATAACCTACGCACAACGATGCCTCTTTAAAAAAATTTCAAAGTTCACGTTATCTTTTAGTGCTGGCGTAACTATGAGGTAGATAACATTGCACGATAAGCGCCAGGTATTCCAAGTTTATTTAAGATGTGATACACCTTTTCCGTCTGACTAGCGCACCTTCCTCATGGAGATCGCATACCGGCTAAGCGGCTGGGCTGTTTGTAGAGCTTGTGGGGTTGCGACAGTGTGCAATGTCCGCTACGAATGCAACGCGTATCGAGAAAGTGCCGACATGTGCTCGGAACCGGATTGACTTCCTCTTCCGGTAGGTGCCTCCAACAGTGGACCTGATCATTTTTTCGCCGTTAGAAAAACAACTCTTTCCCGTATGTGAATATGTATGCGGCGTAATTTCATGCTGCTCTGTGCTTTCTTTGTCTCTTCTTCCTTATTTATATATATCATCTTATTTCTATGTTATTAATATAAGAAGTGATTTTTTTACTGAAAATGTATTTCTAAACGTTTGTTCTAAAATCATTTTAGTACATTATATTTTAGAACACATCCAGGGTTAATATAGCATCGTAGACCAAGGTGACATATGAAAAGGTATGTCAATGTTTGGTCAACCCGAACTTACGTAGTAGCTGCAGCTTATTTCTAATCCATGTCTATTAAAATCTGTTTCTTATTATCTTGTGATGATTATGTAATGTTAAAGTTTAACAAAACTCGGATTTCGACCACGGTTGAACGAAATTAAAATTACTTTTCATACATTATTATCATTAGAAACGTCAGAAGATTGATACCTCAACAACCTGCGTGTACATTTCCTTGGTTATGTGGAACTGGATGTTATTGTTATTCCCACGATTGCAGTTAGTTTCCGCCAAATAATACAAAGTTGGTTGACTATCCGTCTTCCTGCGTTTGTAGCGTACAAATAAGGTGTAAATGTAACAATGAAGTGTGCAGTACCGGGTTGTGATACGGATGACAATGTCGTCAGTTCCACGTCCGTGTTCTTTGTCAGGTAGGAATCCCGGGGAGCGTTTTTGCATAACATAACGTGTGTGTTTCTAACCGATTCTCAATATCCGCTAGGTTTCCTGAGGACTGGCAGGCACAGGACCGATGGATCACCATGCTGAGCATCACTGATCCTGCCTTGGTAGCAGCGCTGTTAGCTGGAGAAGTGAAAGTATGCAGCTGCCACTTCAGCGAAGATTGTTTCGGAAAGCATCCGCTTTACGGCTATCGGTACCTTTTGGCAGAAGCAAATCCTACGATTTTGCCGAAATACCCAGACTTACGCTTGGCCAATCAAGTCAGACAGGAAAACAGTTATGTACTGTACGATGATACCGGTGCATCTTCACCGATTGGGCATGAAGCGTTAGATTTTGTTAACAGCGAGGACAATGTTGCGCCGAACATTGATGAAACTTCAGATCTGGATAATGATGCTGACGAAGACCTAGAGGAGATTGGAATTAAATATGAGGATGGGAAGTACTACTTCTACCAGCTGGATGAGGATGCCGCATCGGAAACCAACGATCCTACGGTGGAGGAAGATGAGCTGGTTTCCTCTGGACAATTAACCCGCAATGAAAATTATCCTTTAACAAGCGATGAACAAACGACGTGCGATATTTCGGAAAGCATGATCATCAAACAAGAGTTACACGCGTCCTTAGAACGACTTGAAGGCGACGCATATCTTGTCGATGAACGCGTTGAAGAAGAAAAGCTCACCGAACCCGTCAATTTAGATGCCGACCAGCTCGAGGAAAATGAAACCGAAGAGAACAATCCCGAAGTGCTACCTGAGGAGGACGTTGAAGACGATTTCACTGATTATTTGACGGATGCTGTCCAATCCTCGCACTGTTCAGAGGAGGAGGATGTGATAGAAGCGCTTGATGGTGTGTCCTTGATTAACGGAGTCTTTCCTGTGAAGGTCTCAAACGAAAGATTGGATGTAAGGTTCAAAACGAATGTGCGGTGCACATGTTTTATCCTTTATTATAAACAGAAATATCAATGTTTGCCATTTCTTCTCTCACGTTTACTTACGATTAGCGCTATTGTTGCAATTTTTGTGAAAAAGGATTCCAATACCCTAGCCAATTGAAGAAGCATGTGGTCACTCACACCAAGGCGAAGCCATTCAAATGTGATCAATGTGATAAAAGGTAAGTACGTTTTAACGATGGGGCACCTGACAAATCAACGTTTCATATTCACTTGTTTTTCCCTTTTCTTTTATGCATTTGAATGCGTCTAGTTTTGGGCAAAAAATTAATCTAAAAGTTCACATGCGCCGGCACACGGGAGAGCGGCCCGAGCCAAAGTTTACCTGCGAGGCATGCGGCAAAAAGTGTTACCGGCAGAGCGAGTTTCAGAAACATCTAGACACTCATCGGAGAAAATATCCCTTCGAATGCGCGGTCTGTGAATCGCGTTTCATGAACGTGACGTCGTTGTTCGTCCATCTCCGCCAGGACCATAAAGACAAAGACATCACGATGCAGGAGACTCTGGAACGGTTTGCCGAAACTAACGATGTGCAGATCTTCAACGACAAGCAGGGCGAGGACGAGTACGAAACGCTGTGTTCGGATGGCCGTTGGGAGTGCCCGGTATGCGAGGCGCGGTTCCGATCTGTAAAGCTGCTTCGCAAACACAAGCGTAAGATGCACCCGAAGATATACTCCTGCCGGTACTGTCCGCGCAACTTCGCGTACCGGAGCCAGCTGGAAAAGCACCTACCAACGCATACGCTCGAGAAGCGATTCCAGTGCGGGAAGTGCAGCACCAAGTTCTCGCAGCGTTGCAATCTCAACAAGCATATGTACAGCAAACACGGCGTAACCGTACCGTGGGATGCCCTGCAAGATGTGCTGATGGAGTGTGATGCGGAAACCAAGGTCTCGTACCAGTGCTCACGGTGTGATAAGTCATTCTTCCGAAAGAGCACCTGGCTGGCGCACCTCGAGACGCATCACACCAACAACGATACGCAGCCCACGTGTGGACTGTGTAATATGACATTCGCGTCCGGCGCCTCGCTCACCACTCACATGGGAAGAGTACACATTTCGGTGAACAAACTGTCGCCACAAAAGCTGCTCATCAACATCCAATCTAATACGGTAAGCCATCCTGAGGCACTGTTATTTGATGCATCTGACGGTGAAATGGAGGAAGGATATCGAGAGGTCGAGGAGGAGTACGTTGACGAAGAACACTATTACAATACTAACACGTTACTAAACAAAATCGATTAATGCAAGGAGTACTAGACCATATGCGGTGAAGGGCAAGAACATGATCAGTTTAGTAAACAAAGTGATCATTTTTTTCATTTGGTTGCAAGGCGGGCCTTTCATAAAACACGAATGGTTCACGAGATAGAACTTTAGTGCGCAACCCAAATTCAAATTGTGAATGGTGAAATAAATTTCAGTACCGATTATCGAATAGATCTTATTTTTAAAGAACACGGGACATATCATGCCGTGGTTACATTGATTGCTTTATTCAATAAGAAAATTCGTACATTACTCGGCGTGAATGAATGTTTTCCGAAGAATTTTCCTACACAAAACTACAGCATTTTATTCCGTGGTTTAAATAAAAAAAACAAACATAAAACTTCTTATTTTCACATGTTTGGTCAACCCACCCGAAAAAACCCACGTTCGAGCGTAGGCAGAAGGGCTTCAAGGAAAAGACCGGTAATAGTAGAAGATACGAAGTAATGGCCTCCCCCGTCATCATCATCATCATCAGGCAATGTTGCGGGTAACCTTCCGGAAGTAGTTCTGCATCTGCTTCATCCGCACGTCCTGCAGCTTGCCGACCCGTCCCATCAGCCGCTCGTGGCGGCAAACCTCGCAGAAGTTCCGCGTCACCACGTGCATCGGGCTGCGGTAGTAGACGGACGGGTTGCCGTTGGTTCCGGTTTTCCGGTGCGCCCAAACGTGTAGGATCATCTCGACAAAGGAAATCACGAGCGCGAACAGCTTGGGCGTCATGAACAGCAACGGAAGCAGGTAGAGCAGATGAGCGGCACTGTTATAGCCAACAGTGATCTCCTGGAAAGGAAACATGGGAAGGGATAAAAAACGACGTGGTCAGAGTGCGTTTCTTTGGGCTCGCGGAGCTTTCCGGCGTCGGTAATTTTTAGTATTTCTGTTCTAACTAACTAATAATCGGGTTTTTAGTCGGTTTAGTGGTTAACTTGAACTATAATTCTCGCATCATCCATCAACAAGCAAGCACACACACACACACACACACACACTCACATCGACTCAACTCATTCGTTCTCATGCTTGTCCTTTTCCTTCTCCACCTCCTCGTCTACTGCCTACTACACAAGACAAATGGGACACGTTCGGCGTTCTATACCTCTTCCGCTTCCTGGCGTAGCAATACGGTACACTTGAGTACATACATCCCCGCGTCGTGTGGAGTCTGTCTATAAAGCCTAGCGAGAGTAGAGTATGGAGTATCATTTGACAGGTACCTCCTTCGTCATCGGAATCATCTTTTGCTTGCACGCGTTGCTGATCGCGGCCGCACAACCGACCGTCGCGGATGCAGGCCGCCGCGCGACGATACCCGACTGGTTGCGGAGGTACTGCTTCGGTACGAGGAACTTGCTCCGCCGCCGGTGGCCGGAGGTGGTCGGTTCCGCCGGGTAGCTGCTCACCTCACCCGTCTCCTTGTCCAAATAGATACGCTCCCGGTCGTACCCGCCGACCGTGTCGTACTCCATCTCGCCAGTTTCGCGGTTCAACATGGTGCTGCAAGAACAGGGTGGAAATAATATGGTAAGTACAGAAAATTACTTTTAATCCCGCATTTTTCCTTGATACCGTCTTGATTTTATGTCTATTGATTGTACTGGATATAACTTAATTTGTTTTTCCGGGATCCTAAATCATTCTGGCTTGTTGAAGCGAAAAACAATGGAGCTATAAATCAACCTGCATGCCAACGCTTTTCAGGCGGGCCACTGAAAATGGTTTTAAGTTATCAAACGTTAGCTCACGGTTCAACAGGTTCAGTTGAGCTGTCTGATAACGGTCAAGCGCAGGCAGCTGCATTGTACTGTACAAAGCGCAGTCCGCATATCAGAACACCAGGAGGTGTTTTCTTTATATGCATTTTTGTTTTGCTCGTTTTGTTAATGCTTTAAGTTTGCTGCTTCAGTATTAAGCAATAGAAATTTCGGTATGTTTTAGTATCCACTCCTCTAGGATTTTTACTGCATGTATAACATTTTCTAGAAAGGAAATCAGACATCATAATCATCCCAAATGATGCACCTATCAAAATAAACGGATAAACTAATTTACCCGAAACCCGAATATGCCATATAAAACTATCGAGTTTCCCCTTTCCGTGTCCTGACTCGGGTTCGGCCGGGTTCATTACCAATGCGCCGAAATTCTCCGCCGGTAAATTATGCAAATGGCGTCAATTACCGCAACGAACTGTTGAAACGGTTTTGCCACCGCGTTCGAGCGTCGGGGTTCTTGTGACGTTGGATATGTGTCGTTTTCAGAGTGCACAAAAACAATCCAATAAATTTCCATCAATTTCTCTGCCTTCCGACTCACTATGCGGGACGGCGTCGGGGGCGTGATGGGAGGTGGACGAAAAGTAGCAGGAGTCTGCGATCGCGAAAGATATCATTGCTTCCTTATGGTTTCCCCACATGGCACCTCGTGTCGCTCGATGCTCTTTTGTAGCGAACTTTGAAACCCGGCAAGCAAGACAGCTGCCCGTCTTCATTTGCTTGACACTGGCCGCCACTAATCGGCATGTGCTGTCCGGCTTGGCAAAGGTGTGGTGGAATTGGGGTTGCCTCTGGTTGACCCTTTGAACCCTCAACGCGCTTCAGCAACGTGCATCGATGTCGTCCGTGGCCTTGCCAATGGACCGATTCGCTACGGCAATGATGCGCAATGGAAACTGCCCTACGTGTACCCCTTTTATTGATATTTTATGTGGATATTTTATTAGATTCCTTAGAACTCTGGCCAATTTCCCCCTAACTGGGAGGGCATCGTTCATGAGGAGGGATATCTATGACTATGTGGCGCTTCGAGAAACGTGGAAGATACAATCCACAACAAACGCAACGGACACAGAATGTTCGCGAAATGGAATTCTGCTTCAATCTGGAACCTGACTGAAATAGCCTTTGATTGATAAGATATCTTACTGGGAACCGTCAACGGTAAGGGTTTAAGGGTAATTTTAATCTTGTACGTTTTAAAGAAATCTTTCCTGCATCTATTAATCTAACCCGTTTCAGTTTTTTCCTGAGCATATTGTTAGGAAGTATAAAAGTTACAAAACTTTTTTATACGACAAGGGCTCTTTATTACAATTATTGAATGTCGCCTCTGTTGGCTACCATAGGCCACCGGAAGACGACCCCAAGCAAGCAGTTCAAAGCAAATAAAACCGGCGCATTTGCACGCGGAGTGGAATTGCTGTTTGTAAACATCGATTAACGCTCGTTTAGGTGTCACGTGTTAGTAGCCAAGCGTCCGCTGCAATTTTACTCCATAATTGGGCTGCGGAAATGAGTGAGAACATAAAGAAAAACCGCTCAGAATATTGCCGCCACGAGGAAATGTGTATTCTTGTTTTTGCTAGTACCCTGGCGATTTGCTAAAAGCAAAGATTATAGTTTTTGCGGAGGCGTAAGCTCATCATCATTTATCACCAGCCGCACGAACCAGTCGACTAGTATGTCCCGCGATCGTACTTATGGCCATGTATTCGATCGAGGGTAGTTGTTAGTTCCCCACTCATCCGCCACGGAGGAAACGGAAGTTTACCAACCGGTCAAAAGAACAGTGGGATATAAAATAGGATAAAAAATCGTGTCATCAGAAAACTTCAATCAAAAGTACGTTAGCCTTCAAGCAGGGGTTTTTGTGGCTTTTGCAGTGTCGTGCCTTCATTCGGTTCCTCTGTATTTTCATACGAGACAGACCTGAGCGATAAGCAGGTGAATTGAACTATTTATGGCATGAGGTAATACTGCGTGTACTCCTTATGTGGATTAACTAATCGCACTAACGACGACGCCTGCATCTTGATGATTGATTTAAATTAATCCTCCCCATTCGAAAAATACATTTTATCTGCTTACAACGATCAACACAGTAGGCGTAAATGGGAAGATGTGATAAGATTTCCCTAATCACACCACCCAGTTGCCCGCGTTCTCACTGTCTTTTTGGTATGGTTCGTTATTTTTCGACTCTACCGGTACCGGGCGCAACATGCCGCCTTATCTGGCTTCGGGCAGGTAAGATATGGTAAAAGGGAGCCTTGGAAACAAGATCCATCAGAGCATTAACACGGAATTAGGACCGCATATCAGATTTCAGGTGGGCAAACATTATTTCTAAGCATGTGCGGATAAACTGAGGTGTTTATTTTTTGGAGTTTTTCTTTAAGGAACCAACTTTACGGTTCAAAGAATGAACGTAACAACTAACTATTTCTTTTACGTGGCATAAGCCTTCCTTGAATGAAGCCTTTGTAAAGGTAGCGTTTGTATTTTTAAACGTTCCACCTCCGAACTTAAGGGTGCCTTAAAACTGTTCTCTTGAAGTCTTCAATCTTCGCTCAAGTATCTTCCCCGTAAAGGACAAAAACAAAAAGCACAATAATTACATCCGCGACAAGCCCGCCACTAACATTAGCTTCGTCTTAACGCTTTGCGTGCTCCAATCGCACGTTTCCGTGGCGTGTGTCTGTTTGTGCCTGAAATTTCGGTAAGACGGTTTAATTTAGCACGGACATTACCTCCCTACCCTTACATACCTATTTTTGGAGAGAAGAGTTTTCGTTTTTCAGTAATTTTTTGTGCAGCCCTCCAAATAAGCGCTTTCAATTGTGTTCGGACTACCTCCCGTGATCTTTCGGGCGTTCTTCCGCGATCTTGTGTTGTTGGAGACTTCTTGTTTCCCCGTTTCGGGTCGGACAAAACGCGGACCGTGACGTCAGCGGTCACGGACACGGTCGCAAATTTGACCGATCGCCGACTGCTGTCCTTCTACCAGGGATTTTCAAAAGCGTGTGCTGATGTTCCTCCCGCTGTTCGACAACTCACACCACCGCTAATGATCGATCGTCGCGCTAATGATGGTTTGTTGTATTGTGTCGCGCAACCGTGCTTGCGGTTCCACCGAAAGATCGGGTTGAGCAAAGGAAGACCAGCAACTGCGCAACAGCACTGCGTCTGATGCTGGGCCTTCTTAGGGCCGGCGGCGGCGGCAACGACGACGACGACGTCCGTGCCCGTACAGGTGAGCGATGATGATGTTGGGCAAGTGATTGTGTCCCTGCTCCCGGATGTGGTGGAATTCGCGGAACAAATACACTCTTCGCTTTAGACACACTGCTGCTATCTTCCACTCCGCGCGATCGCGAGGACGATCTTACTGAACGGCCACTTGGAACGATGGCGCTTTTCCCTCAGCACTATTGAGAATAGTATACCGCACTATCAGCAGTTACAAGACCCGACACAGAATGCAACTCTTGGGCGAATCAATTTTAAAAATTCCACTCCGCTCCAACTGGCTTCCGTAGACGAATGCAGGCAGTGACGTGTTATCCAGCTCGACAGCGATTCAGCGAGCGTTTCACATGTTTTTCAGTCCTACACCCATCCAGCACGGCACGGTTTTGCCTTATCGACCCCAAGGGGTGGACCGACGCGAGGACTTCAGAGCGCAGACCGCCGTTAAAACAGTCCCTAACCAGCGTACGGCTTATCACCTTTTTTCGTCGCGCAAACGACGACGGTTGGTGCCAACCATTTCTCACACACGAACACCGGGCACGACGGTTAACCTTTGACTTGCGTCACATTCACTGGCAATTTTTGCCTTGTACTTGCTTATATTTATACCCGTTTGTCCCCACGACGTCCCAGGCGCGATCGATCGTTTTCCACTGAATCAAAGCAAAGATTTCTTTGTGATGCGAGATTTAAATCCGGCCTTTTTTCCAAACAGACCAACAGATGGTAACACTGCGATTGCGATATGCGCGAGCGCAAATTTTTAAATCCTCAATTTGTTCCCTCTAAAAAGAGTGGTTTGGTGTGTATGAGGGTTTGCGTCCGCGTCCAAAGTAGGCCGCGAGCTCGTTTTTTCCGCGATTTGTGATCCGCTGCGACACGAGTTTACCGAGCGACTGACGGACGGCGAGAGTCGCGTCGGGTTCGCGCGAACGAGTCGCGAACGAATGTGATTTCACCCACCCCCCAACATTGGCCACACCACCAGCGCCGCACCCTCCGTACCCAGGGGGTGATTAAGTTTGCCAGATCCACCATCACCCCTCGTCCCGCCATTCACGCAGCAAGGGTGTGATGGTACGCGAGGCGTAGTTGTGCGATGCTGCCGAAATCCCAAAACAAACAGTTCAAAAAGCCGCACAAATACCACCGATCACCGACCCTCCGGATGGCCGGTGTGGGGAGATGTCTCGAGCCGCGCATTTTGATCGCCGGTCGAGATACTTTTTCCCTTCGGAACAAAGAACACAGGCCCCAAATGCCAGTGTTCGGTACCGACTTCGAAATCGTATTGTCTTAAGTTGAAACATAGTAAAAAATATGAAGCATATCTAATTGCCTTTTGGAAAGGACTTGCAAGGGATCTAAACCAACTAAAGATGGTTCCTATAGTGATCAACGAAGATTCCATAGTAACGATGGATGGTGCATAAGCTACCAAATTTCTCAACAATTTGGCCTGTTTCACAAACAAACCATTCGCCATTTAACAAACATATGATTACCTCCAGAAAAGTTTACCGACCACTGGGCTTGAAAGAAGGGAATGGAAGGAGACCAATCCTCCACAAACGAATAGATCACGGGAACAATTTCCGACAGCTGGTCTTGGGCGCTTCGGCTACTGCTAGATCAACTCCACCGGCGAGAAACTGGGCGCTTATCGAACGCTATGCACCTACACCTCTGCACTCGGCGTGCTGATAAGATAGGGGCCGATATACGATTTCCTTTTCTGGCCAGGGAATCGTCTTCGTCGTCGGCGTCCGTCCGCTGATGGGACCTACTGGGAGGATTGCGAAATTCCCTGCATATATGCGCAAATGGTGCGTCAAGTACCCGCGCGATGCTTGGTGGCGTATGCAACGCGAAAAACCATCACACATGTTAATGTAAACGAAAAAAAAACACTGATGAGTGTTTGCGTGGATTTTTTACTGATGGAAGGGTAGATATTATTTGGACAATCGATTGGAGTTTGCGTAAACAGGGAGCACGGCCGTTCATGCAAATCGAAAATCCGGTTTTTGGCGGTACACAATGTGCGCTAGTCGAAGAAAAGCTAGTCAACGGATCCCTCCAACCGTGACGTGTTCTCACCAGATATCGCCCGCAATTGATGAAGATATGCGTTCCCAAAAATAAAACCAAAAATCAGCTGGCCATATCTCACTTTCTGCAGCAGTGGCTGACGACAAGGCTGATGAAAATTGACATGTTTTAGCGACAGAAAAGAAACCGAAAACCAGCATCATACATCAAGACTATTTAATAGGTAAAACAAGAAGATAATTGATGGTGATCCATCATCATTCGAGACGGGTGGGGGTTTTGGCACCAAAAATTTAACGAATTGAATTCTAGCTATGGACGGGTTTTGCGTTTGATGACCTAGAAACCGAAACCAGAAGAAAAGCAGTAGCAGCAGTGGGCGCACTCGAAGATCAGGTACAATCTCATGTACAACGACCGTCTCATTCGGGATATTCCCCTTAGTGTCCCTCCGTTGTCTACAGCTGTCCCCTACCGCCATGTAGTAAACACAAACTTATTTTAGTATGCACTCAAACTGCACCGACGGTTAGTTGTGCTGCTCCACCTCCACGCGAGTTGCCCATCCGAGTTCCGCAATCTCTGCGTGTGCGAATATTGACATGACACTTCGTGCCACTTGTTTTTCATCGTGCATGCGTGCACGAAACACGTGAGACAGTGTTAAGGGTAGCAAGCATCGTTAAGAAGGGCGGCTGCACACGGGCCATCTCGCCATAAGGTTTGCGAGCAATTATTCAAATAAAACGATAAAGCAAGACGATGGATGTGCAATGTGATATGACTCTTCTGGGTTCCTTGTTGGTGGGTCGTATCAATTGTTTGCATTGGCGGTTACAGGGCATTTGATTCAGGACAATACATTATGCCAAATTGTACGATGTGAGATGAGTGTTTGAATATAACTGTGTTTTTATTGCCCTTGCAACTGGTCCTTTGGGTCGTCAATATAGATAGCCACGAGGTGTTTAAACTGGGCCGGTTTTGGCCATAAAGTCCCTTGCCGCTGCACAGAACGACGCCACACTGCGTCGTAGATAATCTGGAGCGTGGAAGGCGAATGTGAAACGAATGAAATTGCGCGCCTCTCCGGAAAAGGAAAATCTGGGCCCGGGAACGCCAGCTACCCGATGCTTTTCCATGCTGTATTGATTGAGCGCCACACAGTCGATATGCTCGGGAAAGCGTATCCACACGAAGTATCCTCCTTGGGGTCTGCTGAAGCTGCACTCCTTGGGTAGGTGGATCTCCAGCGTTTCCAGCATTGCTTGTAGCCGTGCAGAGTAGTTGCTGCTATACAGTTGAACCTGCCGTCGGGCCAAACCCATCTGGATGAGGGTGCTGACGATTCCTCCGGTGTAGTTATTGGCAGCGCCACCGCTTTTCAGAACACCGCTGTGTGTAGACGGGGAAAATATGTTTTACTTTGTGTTCAAATTGCTTCGAGAAGGCGATCTTCCTACCTATTACGGAAAGCTTCCACTCATCGTGGAGGACACTCCATCCAGCCGAGTCGTATTCCGGGCGAAAGGATCTTCGAGAAGGATCCGTTGGATATGACATTTCCACGCCAACCCTCCACCACTCCCAGATCGGCGATGTCGTAAGCAAACAAACGCTTCGGTGGTGCGCCATCAGGATCACCGTAGTGCAATAAATTGTACACATCGTCGCACGCAATCAAGATATCGCTTTCGCGGGCGAGTTTTATCAGCTGGTGACATTTTTCTGTATACCGGAAGTAGGGAACATTGCCAAAATAGGAAACCATCGACAATCAGTCAACTTATCAGCAATCGGGGTATACTACAAAACCGGTGTAAGCCACCCGCGTATCAACCTTCAACCGATTTACTTACCCTCAGAGAAAACAATTCCCGTTGGATTGTGGAAGGTCGGCATGGTGTAATAAACACCCCAGAATAGTTTCCCTTTCGCTTCGAAGCGGTGCTGCTCGAACAAACCCTTCAGGGTGCCCACATTGGGACCGTCCTCTTCGAGGGGCACTAATCTCCAGAAGGACAAATAAAATTACGATTTGACTAGTATTTCACATATGCGTCAGGTGCGCTGATGCGAACGATAAGATTGTACTCACCAGGAACTATTTTCATTGTGTTGAACTGTGATATGGTTTCGAGAGCAATCATGTACGTGTACTCGTCGACGAATATTACCCCTGCCAGATCGACCAGCGTGGACAGTATCAGGTGAAGCCCGCTCGTAGCTCCACTGGTTTGAACCAGATCGGACCTGATAGATTATCGATCAATTTTAAAGCGCCTGACGGAAAACGTTGATACGGTGGGAAAGATAGCATTACTCACTTGTTGACCTCACTGCAGTAGCCCTCGGTGAGGAACGAAGCAAGGGTTTCGCGAAATTCCGTCGTGCCAATAGTAGGACCATATTGGAAGAGGAATGATTTGTTTTCTACTTCATATTTCTGAAAAAGAAGTTAATTAGTAAGTGAAACAAATCAATGACGAAATGATTAGGAATCCATGATAATAACAATCAGGCAGCGTTCATAAACGTGGGAAAAAATTTAACGAAGGAAAGTTTTGAATCATTCTGATAAACAGTCGTTTCAAACAGCACTGTAAGCGCCATCTGCATGTCAAACGTAGCAGCTATTATTTTCTATTCAAATATGTTTTTCAAAAGCTTAGAATTACGGAAGAATCTTTCATGTATAAGTTGTGTTTCATGAAAAGACCTCGTTTGAGGGGTTTCTTGTCCAAAATTGGCCAAGCTCGTTTGAAACTGATCTGATTTGAATCTGTTAAATGGGATCTAATCCTTCAAGGGATCCATCAAGGGATGGAATCTTCGAGTCTTTCGAATCCCGATTGTGCCACCACTAGTTGAAACTCAACCTGTCAAAACAAGGTATTGTTGACAAAAGTTGGTAACATTTTCACATTGATTGTGCCAGAAATAAGTGTTTTTAACAAAAAATCTATTTATTACCGTGTTGAAAGGACTTCCTTCCTGTTATCACGATGTGGGGCGATCACGGAGAAAAGGCAGCTCCGTTTTGTGTGGAAGAAAAAGACTCGAAAAACAAGGGTTGAAAGATATCTCACGACGGGAGCTGGAGGCGTTGAATCGAAAGACACAGCTCGAGAATGTTATCGAACTGGAAAAGATCAAAAAGCGTCGGCTGGAACGAGAACATCAGCAGCAGCAACGCGAAGACGATATGTACTTGATGCAACGCTCGAAAGAAGCGGCACAGTTCGACGAATGGCAACGGCAGGAAGAATCTTTTCACCTTGAACAGGCCAAGCTGCGTAGCAAAATTCGCATCCAGGATGGGCGCGCTAAACCGATCGATCTGCTGGCCCAGTACATCTCCGAGCAAAACCTGGAGGAATCGATCGAGATGCAAATGCACGAGCCGTACACCTATCTGAACGGACTGGGTTTGGATGATCTGGAGGATTTGCTCGTCGATA
Organism: Anopheles sinensis; assembly: GCA_000441895.2. Taxonomy (NCBI): domain Eukaryota; kingdom Metazoa; phylum Arthropoda; class Insecta; order Diptera; family Culicidae; genus Anopheles; species Anopheles sinensis. The sequence goes on along the minus strand of KE525352.1, from coordinate 1,743,300 downwards.
TCAAGGTGTACAACGAGCTCGAAAAGGGCAAGAATCTAGACTTCTGGACCGATCTGACTATCATCGTAGACGACGAGATCCACAAGCTGCGCAAGGTGGAGGCGGAAAAGCAACGGATTGCGACCGGCCGACGAGAGGGCATACACCAGAGTGTGGCCAAGGACGTGACGGAGATTTTCCGAGGCAAAACCGCTCAGCAGTTGGATGATTTGAAGAAGAAAATCGAGGAAAAGATCAACAGCCAGCAAGATGGGCTAGATATAGGATACTGGGAGAGTCTTCTGTCGCAGCTGAAGGCACATATGGCCCGAGCAAGATTGCGCGATCGGCACCAGGACAATCTGCGCAGCAAGCTGGAGCTGCTCAAAAAGGAACAGGAAATTCAAATTAAAAAGGAAGAACAAACGGACGACGAAGAAGCGGGTCCCTCGGGAATGGGTTCGAAGACTGCGGAACAGGCGGACGAATCATCGATGGATAGCGCTGCAGCACATTCAGAATCGGAAGTGCCCTCCAAAGCTAGCGACCACCACGAGACGGACCTGCTTGATGAGTGTTTCGAGGCGTACAAAAAGGGGGGTTACGAACCGAAGTACCTCCAGGCAGCTGACATCGAGCACGGCATCGAAATCATCACCGAGGAGAAAGACGAAGAAATTTTGGACACGCTGCGTCAGAAGGTGCTCGGAATCAACCAGGAGGAAGAGTTGTACTCGCGCGAAGAAATGCTGCTCCGGAAGGAGGCACGTCGCGGCATGGACCACGACGAGGCGGAATTTTCCGTCGAGACACGGGTCGATTCGCAGGTGTACTTATGGTCCGATAAGTACCGTCCCCGGAAGCCCCGTTACTTCAACCGAGTGCACACAGGTTTCGAGTGGAACAAGTACAATCAGACACACTACGATATGGACAATCCACCGCCGAAGATTGTGCAAGGCTACAAGTTTAACATCTTCTATCCGGATCTGATCAACAAGAACACAACACCACAGTACTTCCTCACGCCCTGCTCGGACAATGGGGACTTTGCGACGCTACGCTTCCATGCCGGACCACCGTACGAGGACATTGCCTTTAAGATCGTTAACCGCGAGTGGGAATTTAGCTACAAACGTGGCTTTCGATGCCAGTTCCAAAACAATATTTTCCAATTGTGGTTCCACTTCAAGCGCTACCGTTACCGTCGTTAGATTGGTTAAGATACACTTCTTTTATATAATGTAAGCACAAGGTTTGAATGCGAGAAATAAACTAAAAATACTGTATGACAATGTATTGGGGTAATGTTAATGAGGCATCTAGCGATCTTTCAAAGATTTTGGCAAATACTTTCGAGTCATGATTATGATGACCCTCTTATCTCATTCCTCGCTCTGCCCTGATAATGCAGCTGATTCTCCAACTCATCAAATATGGAAAATTCAACGGGTTTTCTACTTACCACCCGTTTTTCGGTGGCCAAACAGATATATTTCGCACTCTCCTGCAACAAATCCGGTCCGGGTGCGCCGGCCGACAGGTTGGCGATCTTGTGATCGTACACATTCAGGTCGCCTCCATCGAACAGATGGTTCATCGGCACTTCTTTCCGCACGTTTTCCATATCGCAATGTTACAGGAAACAGAACACTACCAAGCTCTACCAACTGCTATATGACCCGGATCACTTCCGAGTAGATGATTCAAGTTCGGGGTTGTGCAATGATTACTTCCGGTTACTAGCAGGGGGTTTTTACTAGACACAACGAAGAGTTCGTTCAAACTGTGGTCAGAAAAGTAAGCCTTTGTTTACAAATCGTTACGCTCTGCGACATGACGTACGCTTCTAGGTTGCGAGATAACAAAACAGTGCAGGGGAACGTGGGGTACAGTAGATTTTCATCGTGGAATGAAATTAGTAAATTAAAATTACTAAAATTCAATAGTAACTGAAATTTACTCACCATACGGTGTGCAGTCGCTAGTTCCATGATCGGAGAACAGTACTTTAACAACTCCGGCGGAGGCAAACCCATGCCCAGGATGGCCATCTGCTCTGTATTGTAGATGTCCGTGGCAGGCTCGTCGAAGTTGTAACGTTCAAATTTTTCTTGGCGTACGGATTCCATACTGGATAATGGATACTGCTGCGTTTACCTCAATTGAACTGGATGGAATGTTTAGTAAAATCTCGCTTTAGTTCGCTTTTATACCAATGGCTGAACTCGGATGTATCGTTCCTCCATTCAGAAGCGTAACATAGCGTGATTAGCAGAGAACACGATTCTACGATGCCTTCGAACACTTCCGGAACCGTTTTTTCGTGTTTAGGAGTCAAATACGTCACGATAGCTGAACGTATAGGAACACGTGTTCAACAGGTTCCATGCTTTATTTCTTTCATTTTAAATAGTTTTCTTTCTCTAAAAATCAATATGTTTTCAGTTCGAACTTAAATTTACATGTTAAATAAATACATTCTTTATTCCTTCCTTCATTTTACGTTTGGAACGAACTACTTATGACGTCGTAAGGCCACAGGCTACTCGAAGGGGTCGACCATAATATGATACACTCACTGAAACCTTATGCAGCACGCAGCCTACAATTCAAAATCACTTACCATAATATTTTAAACGAAAACTAATCCCACCCCTTCCCTTAACCCCATGCTGTGGTAGTAGACGCTAATTTTTTCATATTAGTAGTACGAATAAGTTAATACTGTTCAACAATAATGATAATAATAAAAAAAACGGGTGGTGACGTTCATTCGAGGAAAGTGTTGTGGTTCCAGTTTTGCTACGAGGATTCACGCTAGGCTTCACTTTGCATACAGTGTATGGCGGAGTCTTCCGACAGTTCGTCTAGGGAGGAATCTAAAACAGGACACGTGACGGTTATAGACGTTCCGTGATACTTTGTAGTTTGTGGTTATTTTACCGTGTGTACTGTAGGCAGATGACTTCGATGAGTGATTGTTGTTGTTGATGCTACTGCTATTGTTATTATTATTGCTACCGTGTTGATGACTACCGTTGAAGCTACCAGCGCCGAAGGGCAACCCATTGTTGAGTCCCCCACCAGCACCGAAATGTAACGAACTATGCACCACGTTCGACTGCTGGAAGGTGTACGAAAGCTGCAGGTTGATGTGCCTCGCGAAAGGGTTTAGTTCACCCTCTCTAGGAACTGCAATTGTAGGAAACCAATTCTATGTTAGTCTTTTATGTTCAGCTTTTAAAGAACACGCTGAGTATTCAATGGAATGTACCTTGGACGTGTTTCTTCTGGCGTGCGCGGGAGTTCTGGAACCAGACCTGCGTCACCCGCTTACTGAGGCCAGTCACCGATGCTATCCGCTCCAGATCTTGTCCGTCCGGGTTGCTGTCGATGTTGAAGTTGGCCTGCAAGATTTGCAGTTGCTCTTCGGTGAAGGTCGTACGGACGCGTTTGGTTTTGTTATTTTTCTGATATCCATCCGCCTCACAACCATCTTGAAGAGAGAAAGAAAGAGAATGTATAAGAAATGTTAGATAATATACTTGGCAAATGTCTCTCTATAATATGAGGAATCACTAAATCACATATTTGCTGTACGTTTAATCTCTTACCGTCGCTCGAGGTGCCGCAGTCGAACATCTCGGAGTAGTGCGTCTTGCACAGTACCTTATCGTCTACGAGGGCGAACTGTTCTCCGGTGGACAACTGGCGCCCACAACTATCACAGGCGAAGCAGGCAAGATGGAAGATAAGATCCCGGGCCCGTCGGACCCAATCGGTGGCGCTGATCGTGCGGCTACACCGAACGCACTTCGTGCCGAATGTCCTGCAAGGAAGAAGCGACAAGAAATGAGCGAATGTTTGTTGCCCATGGTATGGATGAGGGAGGTTGGCAACCCTCGAGCTTGGAGATCATCATTAAGCGAAACAATCTCAGCTTGTAGAGAGGCAACAGAGACGACAAATGAGCAAAACCCCATACTGGGTGAGTACAGTACGTAGCAATTTTTGTTGCATCAAAATGTTTCACAATCAGCACAATCCTTCTTTGTGTTGCATGAAGAACTCAACCATAAAAATTCAAACCCCAACGCCAAAATACCAAACCGTTTCAACCCTTGGCGCAGTGTAGCAACTCGTGCGAAACTCACTGTAGCACGGAACGGAAGTGTTGCGACTCGCGGTGGCTCTCGCTGGGCCTCAATTTGCCCATTGTGTTGTTCCATATTATGACAGCCATTAATTATGCAGCCGATAGCATCGGCCAGGACACATTGGCCCGGGCAGCCACCGCGTGGTGGTCGCGTGCAGAATATCACTTTGTTGATGGTAAATTTTCACCTCATTTGCATGACTGTCATCATCGCTCCTGGAGAAGTTGGAGATGCATTTTGTTTTGGCTCGTCTTCGCTCCCTCGTGTTTTTTTTTCGTAAACCAAGTTTGCGCATTGGAAGAAAAACTACTGTTTCAAGAAAACATTCTTGCTAACAAGACGTTGCGCACGGGACAAATTTAAATGCGTTCCTTTTGGGACGTTCTTTGGCCGTTCCGGGGTGGGATGGGCAGTTCCCAAATAACTTACACGCGAAAGCAGGCGTCTACAGCCAAAGCAAACATTGGCCACTGTCAACACCAGTCAGGAAAAGTTATATCAACCATTTGTTTAAACCAGGACACATTTATTCTGACCAAGCAAGTGCTGCAACCCGGTAGGAGACGAAAAAAGTGGCATTAAAAAAGAAATGTTCTCAAACACGATGCCCGGGCTTTAAGGATGCATTCGTGGATGTGTTTTTAGACGTGTGTATGCATTACTCGACACACACACTTCGACTTCAAGCACCCCCGAGCAGCAGAAGGGTAGACGGGACATTAAAATTAATGTTTATTTTTATGCACTTTCCATGTTTGCGAATTTCGATTGGCTCCCGTTTTGCGCTACGTATTTTATTCCCTCTTTTTTAAACCCCTTAATCTGTGCTCACTGAAATTCTGATGTATATTCGAGAAAAACCGAAAATTACAGAAATAAAATGAAACAAAAGACATATTGGTTGATTCCGATTAAGTAAATAAAAGGAAGGCTTAAAAAACGAATGATTTTTGATGAATTAACTCGAAGGAAAAAACGGGATCAATGTTTGTCCTTTCACCCACACATGTTGTTTTTACATCTTTTGGATATTTTGGTTTGCAAATGTGTTTAAATACACATCCAATATAATTTAAAGTTTTTCAAAATTCAAAACTAAATAAAATAAAAAGGGATGGTGTGCATGAATTTTCCGAAGTTTAATCAATTACAGTCTTTTAAATTTTGGAGTCACGCTTTGCGTATCGTATTTAAAACATGGCACATTGTTATTGGACATGGTATTGAATCTCTAAAATTTCGGGTTGTTGCACTAACCTATGTGTCATGGAGAATCCACTTAAAAGTTGTCTAGTAAAAAGTCATGAACTATGAGTAAATAGTTTTAAGGCCCCCCTAGGCTGTATTTTTTATTCGACTTTTTATGATGATATGCAACGAAGTGATATACGTTTCTTTTTCTCGTGGGAACGCTATTAGGCAAATAAGTATCTGATGCCTTCCTAATGGTCAACAACATTACGATTGCACACTGCATATAATGCAATACAAGTCGTACGTACAACAGCAAACTGTGAAAGTATAAAGCATTTGAAGTAACGTCTATTTCCTTGTCTATTTTATCGCACTTGGTGGCGTGTATGGGGAAAAAGATGGACCAGTGTAAAAACACCATACCACACTCAAGCAGAACCAGATCCGGTAGGTTGCGTTCCGCTAAGATTACTTTATCGTAACGGCCGATTGCACATCTTTATTGATAGCGCGAATGCGCATTCGTCGCGCGTTAAAGGTACAACATTGCACGCGATGTACTGCCAACGGAAAGGGGGAAGGAAAAGAGTAAAACCTGGCGGAGAGCGGGCGAAATACTGAGGTGTACCTTGACCATCGGCTACCGTTTTGCAACCGTCGCCATCGATCGGTATCGCGGCGTGAGGCTTCGGAAACCGATGATCTTCAGATAGATGCAACTGCAGATCGCTGCACGATTCGATTCGATAGACTTCGGTTCGAGAAACTCCCGGGGTCCAGCTTTGGCGACTTCTTGGCAAAACACAACGGAAGCCGCACCGGGCGCGGGGCAGACAGGAATGATAAATTTCGAGATATTTTCCAGATTATGTGCATAATTTGCTCCCGGGTTGTCCTGCTGTTGCGCGGGGTTGTCTCCCGCTGTTCGCCCGGGAATCGGGCTTTCGCACAGAAGTTCGCTCAGACATTCAGGTTCGGCGGCCATTGGAGGATCCCGTCGGTCCACCACCCGGACTGTGGGGTGCGCTGTTCGCCTTTAATTGCTACAAAACCACATTTTCCCGGGGTTCCGCCCGGTTCTTCATTGCGATGCAAGCCGGCCCTGGTGATGATTCCCTTCGCAGGAATGTCCCAGCGTGGCCGGTGCAAAACGCAGTCCGGTTTTGGGATTCTGTCGTTCTGCACTGCACGTCTCGTTCTGCTGCTCCTTCGAGGTGCGGGGCTTTTCGGGAAAAATCAGTGCAAGCCGCGATGGGAACACTTCTCAATGAAGATGGGAAGATGGACTCGAAGGTGCCTAACGCAGGCGGCGCACCCAACCCGAAACGGCTGAGGGCGATAATGAATTTTATTGCCTCCGGAATTAGCCTTCCCGAAACGTCTTCGTGCCGCCGAGCAAGAGCTTGTGGTGTTTCGCCAAAGCAAGCCCATTGTTTAGGAAAGCTCACCTCAGTCCAAGAATGGAATCGGTAATGCAACACCCAGCCCAAGACGGTCGCGAGATGTTGTGCTGTTGTGCGGACTCTGTGTGTCTTCGGTCCAACCAGAACCGGAAAACCCGGCAAGTGAATCGAAACAAACTTGCCAGCTACTAGCCGTCCGTCCGCGCACAGAAGCAACCCGTTTCCACGACTCGCGTACTACATGCGTACTGCATGTTAAACGTTCTTGAAGCGCGTGAAAAAATATGTCGATATTTATTATTTTCTCTCCATTTCCTCGCCATCGGTAGACGGTGAAGACGGGGAGGAGAATTGGTGGCAAGCATGTTTGAACGGGTGCATTGGCGTTTGGCGTACTGCATTGATTAAGCACAACTTGCCGTGATCTCGGGCCGGGCCACGGTCAGCTTCAATCGTTGCACGGAGCGCGAACAACATGGGCGAAGGATTCGCAAAACAAATGCAGCAATTAAAGTGCCAACCACCCTTCGGCCGCGAAGATTGAGGTAGTTGGGGAACATGGAAACACACGGCGTACACACGAGTCGGTTTCGGATCCGTAGAAAAGTGTCGTTGTGGGAGCTGAACCGATCCATCCCTCCAGCGGACACTTTTCGCGTCGAGCAAGTTCCTTTTCCGTTCGGTAAGGCACAAGTCAGAGTATGATGGTGAGAATGTTATTTATGTTCTTTTCGATAAACAACCGGAATACAGATCGAGCGAGGCTATCTGGCTGTTCACGGTTTTTTGTTGCTGTATATTTTTGCCCACATTCGTCATTGAGGAAACTGTCGCCGAAAAGCCACCGATTCTTCAATGAATCGATACGTGAGTGGAAGTCGTAAAAATTGGGCCTTCGATTTCATTTCTATCGGTGTGCTTTTCCAAAAAATGTATTATCGTCGCAATCCTCTAGTGAAGTAGAGTTATTTAACAATTTTTCAGAATATTGTTGGCGAACTTCTTAGTTCCGAAGAAAAGCATGTTTAACTAACGAGAAAAGAATCTAAGCATGGGTATGCAGGATGTTGCCCAATTATTGATTTAAATTTAAATGGACCACCACCACCATTCTTATACAACCTGCCTGATTGGAGTCTGGGAAAATTTTGACAAAACATTAACTGAGACAAAGTCTTCAAAGAAAAATTGAATGGCTTAAGTCCAGCGTCGGTTTCTTCATATTTCCATCAGAATCAGAGTAAATCTAACCCCGTCCAGAACCAACGTTTCGCAGGGAAAACACAGGTTCTTCCGCTCGTTCCTACCGGGCGGATGGGGATGTAGATTTGTCAAACAGGGTCGACAATTTATTCCCTGCCTACATTAGAATAGCTAATGGGAGTTAACTGAGCATGAAAAAGCCTTCAAGCTGCCCTCGGAAAAGGGAAGGAAAAGCTAACCTTCCGCCGAAGAATGCTGACGCGCCGTAGGATGTTGCATGCCGGGTGATGCATACATTATTTTCTCACCCATGTTTTCCTTTCCTTCAGCACCGGGTGGGAAATGTTTATTTATTAGAATGTAGTATTACTGTTTACATTTCCCGCCTTGGGTTGGGGTGGTATGTGGGCGAAAAATTATGATATATTTTTTGTGTCGAGCAGCGATGTTAGGTGAATATTTTGGAAATCCCTCAAATCAACACGGTTGTGGTGAGGTTTCGGTTTGAATTTACATGATCACTAATTGTCGTTAAATTAATGAAGGCACGAGCCGGTCGCAGGCTTGAACCTTCGAGAAAGTAAGCTTTAAGCCGTAGGAAAAGATTTGTAACAAATCACTGTTTGATAAGTTTTCTTTGGGGAATGTGATTTTCTGTACCGCTTGGTGTGCCTTACTTGGTGTAGTCTGTCTTGCAGTAGATCTGTCGCTCCCGCAGAAAACAGGACGGTTGATGGTCGAGAGGCGTGTGGCAGATGCAGCAACGTAAACAGGCGGAATGCCACGAGCAGCCACCGACATCCAGCAGGAACTTGTCCGATATTGGCTCACCGCAGGCCGTGCAGGAACGAAGCTCTTTCTGTTAACGATAAAAAAAAAGGCGAAAACACATCCTCTCTGTTAGCGAAACTGGTACTC
>KE525352.1:1697356-1711949 GCA_000441895.2 Anopheles sinensis | reverse complement strand
GGTTCCGGACGGCTCCGGACGGCTCCGGACGGCTCCGGACGGCTCCGGACGGCTCCGGACGGCTCCGGGTGGTTCCGACCATTCCGGACGGTTCCGACGGCTCCGACGGTTCCGGCTGCCGACTAGCGGCTCCGGACGGTTCCGGACGGCTCCGGCGGAACCGTGGGTTTTACTAAGCCGGAATCGGAGCCGTAGTCAAAATGCTCGGAAGCGGTTCGGAGCCGTGGGTGCGGTTCCGAAAACCCATCACTATAATCTGGCAGGACGGTATAAGGATGAAATTTCCATCGTTATCTACGGTACGTTCTTAGGATTGTCAGAAAAGTTTAATTTGTTTTAAAGTAAATCGGAGTCATGTATTTTTTAAACCAACTTTGAATTATTGTCATTGGACGCTATTTGTTGAAGATTGTTGCAATATTTACATTAATTTCACAACGCATTAACGAACCCACAGGTACTTTCCACCCATGGCAAGGCTGTTGATTGTTGATAGGTACTCCACGTGCCTATCGATGGACTGCCACATAAATCAACCGTTTCCCGGCACCAGTTCCTCAATCCACTAGTCGCGGCCGTTTCCCAGACAGATGGCAATCGACGAACGAAAAACGCGACAAACCATCAACTTGTTCCAACATTTCAATTTTTGCTCAGATCGCTTATCCATTTCAGTGAATGTGTGTTTTTCTTTTTGTTTTCCTTGGGGGTTTCCTTGCACACAAAGGCTAGGCAGTGCTCCGGACACGAGTGCGGCCTGATGAAATTTTATTGTTCTAATAAACCCGCAAAGCCCAAACCTATGAGCATGGGCGCCGTTTTCTTCAAGACCCACCACCCGGACCTGGTCGTCCACGCTGGGCGCTGCAAAACGGAGAAAACATAAAATAAAAAACTATTTCTCAATTAAGAAATTATTATCGAAAACGCGCTGACCACCCCGTTACAGGCACTTTCCTATCCACGCGCACTCACGTGTTTGTGTGTGGTTTTATTTACTTTGCCTTTAACAATCCAACCGAACGTTTGTTTCAATTCGGATCGCGCGCATTCGTCCGCTCTCGTTTGCTGATTACATTTTACGAGTCCTGTCAGTCACGTCGACCACTCGGTGGAGTCTGACGGAATTTACGTTGTAACAGAGGGAGTTTGCTTCTTTTTTGTCCTTTTCTTGGTAGCGATTTCGATGTAACGTGTGCGATCGTTGATTCGCATCTTGAGGGGAGCCCTTCAACAGTTTCGGTTGATATGCTGTGACATTTATGGTACGTTGGTACTTGAGTAAAAACTCAAGTGAAAAGTTTAGCTACAAGCCATAATCACTATCTCGATCAGCATTGTGGAAAAAATTATGCGTTTTCCCCTCTCATAGATCTTAAATTGTTTTTCTATGGGTTTGTTAAGCTTGCGATCAAATATTCCAAGTACAGTTTGTTTAGCTTTAACAACTTTCCAACTCGATTGAGCCCGATTTTCATTTACTTCAATTTCTCTTATTAACGATCCATTACCAAAGCAAATACCACCTTCGAGCTATTTCACCGTTTATTTAAATTCTTCAACAAGAAAACTAGACAACAGCATGAAAAGAGTCTGTAGACAATCGCTTCTCAGCGTGCCAGCATGTGGTGGCGCTAGGGGTGTATTCTCTAGAGCCTACGTTCGGTGAACCACTGAAGAAAAGTGTGGGTTTCAATACGATTCCCTGTTTCGGGCAGAAAGGATGAAGTCAAGTGCTTTCTACGCTGGAAGTAAACGTCTACACTGGTCAATCAATAAGCCTCCAATCGGTGTTTTGGCAGACGGATCGCTGAGCCCGGGCCGCTCATCCTCCCATAGACGTCAAACGGACGCCCGGGTCGTCGATCGTCGTCACTCCGCTGGGTGCAATTATCTCCCCCATTGCGCTGGAAGAAGTCGATCACTGGGCATGTTGTGGGTGTGGTGGAGGTGTGGTGGGGGAGGCCACTCCAAAAGCCCCTACCGCTGCGGGGTGGGTCAAAACCGATCAGTTCGCTTCCCCCCGGATCATGTGGAATGGCATGCAGCCGAGCAGAGCCCTCCGTCTTCGTGGTTCTTTCGTTTTTAATCTCCAGTCGAGTGAAGCCGCACCCGCGGTGGACGCCCGTGGTGCGTGTAAATAAATTTGTAATCGATTTGAGTCGAGCAATTGTGCGGAAATTAATAGTCGTCCACGAATTCGATGGGGGGGATGGGAGGCACACAAATGTCTCACCCTCCGTCGAACGGTTGAACCTCATCAAACGTCAAACGACGTTTTCAAATGATGGTTGGTTTTGCGCTTTGCTACCCCACCTCTCAAAGATCCTCCTGGGAAGGGGATATATCTCGTTGTTCAAGTGGTGGAAAATGATGGAAAATAGCGCTTGGTGTGTCCAAGACCATAGAGCGAGCTTGAAAAGGAAATAGAAAAGCAAGCAATGACACTCAGCAAGATCTGTCCGGCCTCCCCGGGGTCAAAATTGAATCCCATAAATCGCATACCTTTGCGCATCGGATTTTCTAAAGCAGCCGCGCACCCTTCAAGAGCCCCACGTCTCGCACTCGCACCTCGTCGACCACGCGGCCAACCGGTAACCGAGCTGTCAAATGATAATTTGCAATGTGCTAAAATTTATTTTATTATTAACACAAACCCGGTATGGGTCCGACCCTCCCGGGGGTGCTTCTGATCGGTGCTGCATCGGTGTTGCAGTTGCATCGAGGTGGTGGCTTCCGTCCGGTGAGCGATGAGCGATGTGTAACGATGATTCGAAAACGGCGGGATGCTGTTTTCGCCGATCGCCATTCGTGCTCGACGATACCCACCGAGATGGTTTGCGATTTGGAGGATTCTTATTTCTCCTTCTTCTTTGCCACCCCGTTAAACTGCAGAACATTGCACAACTCAAGAGGGGGGAGGGGGACGAAATCGATCGGTAATCGAATCGATTGGCTTCTGGATTGGCTGCGATCGCGAAAATGTGCGGCCACGCAAGGAAACAAACGTGCGGTAACGAGCACCGCGCGACGAGCGGGAGACACCTTTGGCTGCATCTGAATGTAAATACATTTTTCCCACTTCCATTTCGCTGAAAAATGAATTCATATTTCACCACGTAACCCGCCCGGGTCACCTACCAACCAGCCAGCCAGCCTGAACATCCCACACGAGACCCGGTGTTGATGCAATGAGAAGGGAAGTAAAAAACAACGCACTTCAACGAACCCGCCGGGTGCTCGGACGGCAAAAATCCAATTCCATTCGGTTTGCGCAAACCTGCCGGCATGCCGGGGTGGATTAATGGTGGATGTATTCATTTTTGGTGTGCCCTCCGAACAGGGAAGAAAAGGTGCTAATGGTGGTGGTTAATGGCCGCTCGTAGGCAATCGGTTTCAGTTTCACGCCAAACGTGCACATTTTTCAACCGAAAGCTTCGTCATCGAATTTGCAGGATGATAGGACAAGAAAAGATCAAAGTTAAAAATACCGTAAGAAGATAAGTTAGAATATGTGCTGGAAGTTTTTGGATAGCGTTCGATTAAATGGTGGCATGAGCATACTTAGTACAACATTATACAATTCTTTGTCATCCTATTAAAGTTATGAATGTCACAATTAATTTAAAGCAGAGTGTTTTTTATTTATATATATTTATATAGAGACGCCTTCTATTTTTTTATTACATACATAATTGTGCTTGCAAAATCAAAAGCTACAAAAAGCTTTTCAACAATTTGTCCGATTATGATACTCGATAAAGGCTGGTTGAAAGAGTTTTCTCTCAGGAAGATCGATTTCATTGCTCACTTTGCTGTGCTCGAAATAAACAGAAAAATTAAACACCTTTATCAAGATCGGTCGATATCTTCATCGGGCGCGTTAAAATGGCCCGCGTCCTAATGCCGGCCCCGGTTCGTAGCTGTCCGCATCCTGTCAACCACCTGTTGTCGAACTGCTCCGGCTCCGTTTGGCCGTTCGATTTTACGCTCGGCGGTGTGTACCGACATCCGGCATGCGGAAAATTAAACAAACAACCTTCAGCGCCATAAACAAAGAGGTTTTAATGTGCCCAACACAGCCACAAAAGGCAAAGATGAGCAAGTTGTAATGCTCGGCTTGGCCGGGTTTGGAAAAATGTTAGGAAAACCCCATAAACTAAGGCGCTGGACGGGGAACGCACATTTCGTTCAATAAATTATCTCCCTATCGGCGTTGGTCAACCAATCGCACATAGCCGGGGGCCGGCGGTGGCACCTGTTGGAAAAGCGAATCGAGCGCGTGAAGGAAGGCAGGCAGTGTACGGAACTAGGAAACTATTTCCCCACAGAAAAAAAGCTTAAGAACGAGCCGTTTTTGACTCTTGTTCTATCGCAGTGGTTTCTGGGTTTCTTTTCTGAACAAATTTTTGGTTTCCACGTCCATCATGATGTCCACATTCCACATTCCTCGGTGGAAAAATTTCCCATGGATTCGGCTGTTCGAGCATCCCTCTCATCCCCGGGGGGAGACCGATCCGACCCGATTATTGTAGTAATCATCTGAAAGTGCTGTCGGTAGTAAAAAATGGCAGTAAACAGCAATTAGTCAACGCGCCGATCATAATCCGCATCCTAGTGCGACTCCTAGGAGCTCCCGGCGACTCCAAGGCCTAGACCCGAACCAGGAAAGGCGACACCGGTCGAAGCGCCGCAATAAAATGCACCATTTTACGGTGGGAAAACACGGCTTCCATCGCGGTGGACAATTGTTCTACCCGAGTACGCTAATTGACACTACTGCTGCAGCCCCGCTTCACAGATCCCCTCCCGGGGTCCCGATCGTTCGGAGCGCCTAGAGCTATTCTGATCTAGATCCAACGGTCGAAACCCCGTGTGGAGAGCTTCCTTTACTTCCTCTGTGTCTCAGTTTCCCGACGCCGAACTATTTTTTGGCTCCTTTTTGGATCGATAAATCTTCAAAAATCGTTACCTTCTCGGCGGGAGATCGTCACAAGCGGGGTTCGTCGCTTGGCACCGGTGGGGGGATCGAAGTCTTTCGTTCTGGTTGGCGGTCCCGCAGCATCCAGCGCCCTGCAGACTGGAAGCCGGGTGTGCTACGCGTCGCTAACGTGCGTAAGCTAGAGCAAGAAAGAGAACGAACCTGAAAACAGGTCGTGTTCGTGATTTCCGTGTGACGATCGTGAAAACTCCGATTCCGATTCCGCTGATCGTCAGTGATGCTGCGGGAAACGGTGGGGTCCCAGAAGTGAATGGTCGTGGTGAAGTGAAGGCCGGGAAAAGTCGATGAGAAATGAGCTCGGCAATCGTTCGGACCTATTTGTACTGCTCGGGCACCATTAACATATTAATTTATCAAATTAATTACCATCGTAAACGTGGCGCGAGAAGTCCGTGCGCCGTGCTTCGCCCTCATCCGCGATCCTCTGGGATTCGTTTCGTTCACCCGTCTTTCAGTCCGTATCCCTAACCCCGTAACATCCTACCTTACTTGAAACTGAGGGTTGAAGCCGTGTTGTTAGAGGACCATCGAAACGCGGTTCGAAAAGGATCGTCGGATCCCGAGGGGCTCGTGTTGTGGCTAGTCCGTTGAGTAATTTGTTCACAACCCGCGTAAGCATGGTGCGCCTTCTCGCGGCCCCGGGTACCCCGTGGGGCCAACGTCGGGCGGCGTGTGTCGCCGATTTTGGGGAAACAATTTGTCAGTGTTTCGAAAACCGAGGGCTGCCCGGTTTCGCTATTTCGTCCCTGACATGCTGCAGGGTGGGAGGAATTTTCATGGCTTAACGGGGTAGAAGAGTTATGCAGGGTCCAGCTCAGGCATCGTGTGGTCCTCCCCCCCGAATGGTTTCATATTTCTCTCCCGGAGTGTTTGTTTGGTGTTCCAGTGCGTTGGCGCTGGGAACGGCGAAGAATCGCACCTAGTTTGGCGCACCGCAAGCGGTCTCGAACCGATGGAGCATGAAGGGATGGGGCAAAGGGTTGGCCGATTGAAGGTGCGGGGAAGAGATAAAATAGAAAAGCCTATTTTCCAGGCTCACTTATCATCGATTCGATATGGCGCCCGATGCGATTGTAGGGATCAACGTAGCGTGCGGCGTCTTTCGGTCGCGACTTGGAGCGAAACTCCGGACGGTTCTGATCCAACAGGTCACGACGAACAGCTAAAAGTTCAACGGTTCGTATGACTCGGCTCAACAGTGACGGCTCTATTTCTAATCCGTGATTGGAACGAATAAGTTGAAACACAATTTACAACGTTATAAGTTGTAAATGTATAATTTTTGTTGCATACAAATGGGAAAAATGGAATGCAAATTATAAAACTTTCTCATTTTACTCTTTTGAGGGCATATTCATGGTTGGATTGCAAGACAATTTCGATTAATATTCCTATTTGCATTGTATTGGATGTTTAGATGTGTATGATAACAATAAGCAGGTCGTAAATATATATTTTTATTTTTAAAGACAATAAAGGCTATTGCAAAACAATAAAGCAAGTATCTTAGCCAATTTCAGCTAGGCTAGACTGAAACTGCTTATACTTCCACTTTACGGTGAAAATGAGTATACATCAAATAGTTTACCTCCAAATTTACGCATGTTGCATACCGTACAAGGTGCAAATAAACAACACTTTGTGGCGAAGAGAGCAGAGAAGAAAAAAGACTCACCTCATTGCAACGCGCAGGTTATCATTGTAAGCATCCAAGGGGTGTATATCAACAAGCACAGAAAAGCTCGTTCAAGCCCCAAAATAACAGCCTAAACTAACCTTTGTCGTATTTTTACTTCCTTTTTTTATGCCTGTGTCGGGTTCAAACCCGCCGCACGATTGAGGCATTCCGCCGCGTCATGACTCATCCGAACACTCCGGTCCAATGTTGTTACAGTGGACAAAGCAGTCCTCTACGGGTGGAATATGTATGTGATGTTATGAGTGCCTCGGGTGACCGAAACTCGCAGCCCGATTAAAGAAGGAAGGATCGAGACGTAACCTATACGCCTTTTTATTTTTGGCTTCCCAAAAGTTTCGGGAGAACCGCGATCAAAAGACTTCAACGCCGGTCGCAGCGAGGAAGTGGTGATATTTATCGATACAATTATTCCGTGTGGAAGGAAATGAAAAAGCATCATCGAGAGGTGTTGACGTAGCGGTGGCCATCCGTAAAACGCTCCGACCTGAAGGGTCCAGTAAAAAATAACACTAGCTTTCTCGGGGACTAGCCTCCAAAAGTACGGCAGGTTCACAGGTCAGGCGGCAGAGGATCGCTACAATGGCCGAAGTCCGATCCGCTTCGATGTTATAGTATTTTTCCATTTTTCTTTCATATAAGCCCAGCTGAACCGCACTCGAAACAGAGGCCCTTACCTTTTGACAAGTGCAACCCGCCACTTCCGGACACTCGGTGGAGGATGAGGAGGATGTTTTCGTTCAATTTTGAAACACAAATATTTACCCGCAAGGTATTTCTTCTCCTCTTCCTGTATTGTGTCCACCGAAATCCAAGGCCATGTTCCGTCTTCCCAATTTTCAGTGAAGTCAAACGGTGACCCGTGGGAAAAGAAAAATTGCTTCAGGTGACGAAGTGCAGTGAGTGATCGAGTCCGCTCAGGTGATGACAAGTTGCTGCCGATCATCTCCGATTAACGCTGCTGGCGGATATAATTTTATATCTGGTTTCGTCTGGACCCACCTTTTTTTTTGCTTGCTAACTAAAAGAAAAGCACCCTGCTGAGATATGGTAAACCTGTCCGCGTGGGTCAACGACGCGTCGCAGGGAATGGAAATTATTTTTTAATTATATTCACAACATCGCGCGACACTTGGCCGGCGTGTCGGAAATTAATCATTTGTCAAATTAAAAATAACAATCCAATCCAACGGCACGCTGGATGCGCGAAGGGAGAAAAAAAAGATTCCAAAATATTGTTTACGTTCTTCCCGGCCATTACCTTCCACCCGAACCGAACCATACGACCAAGGGGACGGGTTTTGGAAGGTGCACGAGTGACCGTAACCTCAACTCGCGCAAGAATGAGGTTATGAAAAATTGCCAGAATTTGCATAAACTTGTCCAACTACTGTTGACACCTGAGACGCTTGCTGAGAAGCTCAGCGAGCCTCTGACATCGCATGCTCGAGTCTGGGTTGCTTCAACCCTCCGCCACACCTCACTTCTGCTGACCAAACCCACCAGCATGAGGATGGGTTTCAAAATGAACATCATTTTCCAGCACCGTTTCGAAACGGTCATTTAAATCTGGTACACGCGACAACGCGCCGCGCTCGCCGGAGGAGTTGTTGAAAGTTGCTGCAACGAAAAACAAAAACGCATCAGTAAATATAAAAAAGACAGAGGGAGAGAGTGAGTGACAGAGGGAAAAGATTAAAACCGGGACCCGGAGGAGTTATGTTACCGCATTTTGTGCACGTGATCGGTGAAGAGGCGTGTGACGGGGTCGATAAATCACCCGGCCAACGTTTGAGAGTGGGCCTGTTTATCAGTTTGTGGACTGGAAACATGTTTAACCTCTTCGCGCATTCATTCAGCTACCGTTTGGTGCATTTTCCAAGCGTTTTGGTTTTAGTGGAGATTGTTTCGTGTTTGATGCAAAACCAAGGAAACATCAATAAAAAGGAGTTTTTAAGATAGTACGGTTTTTGGTTTGATATTTTCTATGTATTTAAAACCAGCTTGTGCTGCGCATTCATCTCTTTAATGTGGAGTGCAACATCTCCTCAACACCACTTGAAAATTGGGAAAGGAATCCGGATGAAAAATCGAAACACATTAAACACATCCTCATTGACCATCATCCACTCTACCCATCAGTCGGCCGGTTTCGCCCGCAATTGAATGATTAATCGTCCCAAAATCCATCATCACACCCTGTGCCGTTTTGTTGCACCTTAGCGTGAGTAAACAATTTAATTCAATACTACATCCCCTTTTGGAGCGGTGGCGAGAGGAGCTAAAGAAAAACAGCGTATCATTCCATTTCCACCAACCCAGCGTTGAACCAAATATACACGTCATAGAGAAGGAGATTCCTCCGAGTTCGAAATGTCCTTTGCCCCCGAGACACACTCATTGTCCAGCAACCCCTGGTATCCACAGCGCATCTGGAACTCCCAGCGTGTTCCTTTGTGCGATCGAGAAGGAACAGGAAAACGACACACGGACAAAACCCTGAGCCATGATGAAGAGATCCCACCGACCAGGAAAGGCGGGCATGGTCCTCGAGGCGCAACATTTTAACGTGCCGCTTAAGATCGACCCGAGATCCAGCAGAAGTGAAGGGGGCCTTGTCGGAGAGCATCATATTTTCCCATTTTTATCGCTGATGAAGAAACTCGCTAGCACAAGTTGGTTGGACCTGTAGACCCGGGGTGTTTGATGTCATTGATTAACGTAAAACCTCGTCATACACTTATCAAGTGGCTTTGACTGGGATCACCTTCCAACCCTGACACTTTCGGGGCGCTATAACGATAATCTACCCAACTCCGGAAAGGCGCTCGGAAGTGCGCGCGTAATCGGACCACTTGAAGTAGGCCATTTCTTATTCCTTTTGTGGTAAGCAAAAATTCAGCGAGTTCCGCTTATAATGTTGGGAACGTGTTGTTCACCGGTTTGAGCACCGGGGCTTTCAGTTTTTCCATTAATTTCCTCATCAATCTGACACTGGCAAGCATGAAGCGTCAAAAGAGGCAAAGAAATTTAATAATAGATACAAGTTCTACCGCAAGTTCTAGTTCGGGATGAAGCAAAAAAGATGCCTTCACTGACCGATATAAACGTTTGTACGTTGTCAATGTCACACACCGCCAGCTTTGGTGTCAAATCGTACGTGACGGGCCAGCTTTTTATCTCCAGTATTTGCGAGCCACAAGAAACCCGAGCGGTCAGTGGAAATGGTACGCACCGAAAACGCTTCTAGGCGTACGCTGTCCACTACGGCTCAGCTGCATACTGCATGAAAGTGTTTCGGGGCGTCAGGGTGGCCTCGTCTATCGGACTGCCGTGTTACCGCATTTAAATAACAATTCGTTGCCGAACGTAAACGATGCGACGGTGCGTTAGGGGCGATGGTTCAGACGGTCCTCTAGAATAACTTATGAAACGAAATGTTTTACTTTAACGTGGTGCATGTTTGTCTTTCGCTTGGGTTGGGATAGACTGGTTATGTAATGACAAATGTGTCCGTATCAACCACTGAACCGTTTTAAGAGCATCTACAAACGATTTTAAGCTGTTTGAATGTATAAACCTAATAATTGAAAGAGCGCCATGTACTTTTGTAATAATTGAAATAACACTATCTATAACAGCACTCTCTACAAATTGTTTATATGATGATTTTATATGAGAGCTATTGATATTGATACAAAAACTCTACAACTATAGTTTTAACACATGCCAAAAACAGGTATTTTCCACCAGCCAATTTTTTGTCATTGTTGTGAAGAGCATTCCTGTTTGACATTTTCAAATGATACATGCTAACTAAATACTATGATTGCATTTGTATCAGTAACACACTCAATCATCGAGTGCTTCCAACAGAAAAGTTCTGAAAAAATTACCATCTTTTATTCACTCACAGTCACGTTCCTCTATTAGTCACTTTTGGACTGGCCAGAGTTTTTATTCTACACGACAATTAAGGGCAAAGTCATACAGAATAGCACAAATATAGGAAGAATTTCATGTATTGAATCTAGGACAAACTGCATCCTAGATATATGAAAACTATGTCATATTGAATGATAAGTATATTCAGTCTTATTTTTACACAATCATTTATTCCTTTAAAATCGAACAGTAACGTAACAATTGATCTTTCTGCTGAGAGCTTTGCATTGCATGTATCAAAACTTTACCAGCATTGAGTTTGTTGATGAATTGATGAACTCAACCTTCAAACACATTATCATTTAAATGATTTTATGTTGTCACTAATATTTTAGGATGGTTTGCCAGTTTTTGTTAACACTAACACGCATATTTCTTGCTCCTAGAAATAAAAACAACTCATTTGTAAAAACTACACGATTATTGCTCTATTATAATGAAGAAAAGCATCTTTTGGCCACTAACTTTGTTCTGCCAAATACTAGCGAAAGTGCCCAATGTTAAACTGCTTCTCCTTATCCACATTATCCACGGCCGGGTGTAGTGGCTCGGTTTGAGCGGTCTCTGTTTTTTTGTTCGGGTACGTGCGTCGACCGGGTAAAGAAACGCCGAGCCTGGCAGGGTCGCAACGCGTAGGCCTTTTGCACTATATAAACCACTGGTCATTAGTGCAATAATCGTACTCAACATTCAACTCGCCGTCTTTCAACAGTGTTGTCTCTCGCGGGCTACCTACCAAGTTAGGTTTGCGGTTTTGCATTCTTCCCAGACATTCCCCGAACCGCTTAGCGCGCTGACGAATAAGTGTTTGACAGGCTTTATCTCTTTCGTAAGTTACAAAAGCACGAGACCCACGAGACGCATCATGAAGCTCACCGTTAGTCTGGCCACTTCTGTGGCTCTTGTTTGCCTGTGGATGAGTTGCATCAATGCGAATTTGCTCCCGATGTACGGTGCACGTAGTGGCAGCCAGGAGAACTGTCACACGCTTCCACCGCTTCCGTATCCGACGGTATATCCTGCGCCAAAGTCGTATGTGGCCCGCGCAGAGAAGGCTCGCGTTGGCATCTATCCGGCGAGCAAATGTGCCGAGAAGGAGAACTATTCGGGTGAGAGCAGCGAGGAGCGGTACAAAGCCGTCGACCACTACGAGCAAGTCCGACAGTGCTATGACAGTCACGGTAGGCTACTGCCGGTGTCCATTTGTGTCCAGCTGCCTCCGGAAGCTCCACTGAAGCTGTCCAAGCATCTGCTTCACCAGATCGTCAACTCGCTTATGGATAAGCCGACCGAAAATGAGTCACCGAAGTACGTGTCTGGCCACCGGAAGCCCTGCGAGTACCCGCGAAAACCTTGTGCATGTGCCAAAAAGCCCATGGAGTACAGCGGTGAGTCCAAGGATGTGTACACTCCGCCGAAGCCGCATTACGAGCCGCCGAAGAAGGTGTACGAACCTACCCCGAAGCCGTGCGATAAAGTGAAGGAGACCTACGAAACCACCATGAAGCCTTACGTCCCCAAGAGTTCTTGTGAGGTGCACAAACCCGTCTACTCGTCCTCCGAGAGCTACGAGGTGCCCCACAAACCGTACTCTCCTCCGAAGAGACCTTGCCATGAGCCGAAAAAGCCCTACACGCCTCCAAAGGACAACTACACTCCACCCCAGGAGCACTACCCCACTCCTGCGAAACCCTACACCCCTCCGACTAAGGCATACAACCATCCTCAGGATTCCTACCCGCACGTCCCGTACAATACCCATAAGGAACCCTGCAGCGCCACCGAGCCACCCCGTTACTACACCACCACCCATGTCCCCTACACCACTGCCGCTCCTTCGTACACCCACCCAACAACCCATCGCCCCACCCCATATCATCCAACGGCCACCTTCGCCACGTACACTCCCCGCTATCCCTCCATGTCATACAACGCCCCGAACTATCCGAAGCTCAACTACGAACCTAAGCCAGGATACCATGAGCCAGCACCTACGGCGCCATCAAGCTACCCGAAGCCACCGAAGAAGAGTTGCGGGTGTGAAGAGTCGCACCGACCGTACTACAACACTTCCTATTAGGTGCCGATTCCGAGAGGACACCCGTAGTCTACTAGAAGTGTTCTGATTACGTTCGAGCTAACTTATTTATTGTAGACATTTTAATAAAATTTTAAGTCTATATTGAAACTCTGGTGGCTTTCTCTTCCGCGTTATTTATGAAAAAAGGCGAACATAATGCAGCATAACACATTTCTGCCCTATCGCTACTACGCGTTGCACGTTTCATGCAAAGAGCCAAAACATAACTTTCTTTTGTTTTACAGTATCTTGTAACATAAGGAATGTGTTTATTGCTGGTACGGAACCTTCAGGCACGTTCCGTTTGATAATGCGCGAACGTGCTCGAAACGATTACGAAACGCAAGCGAGACGTTACAAGATAAAATTTTCACATAAGCACGTGAAAAATAGTTGATTTTTAGCATTAATTTGGATGAAGGTATATCTTATGCGATTGGAGAACAAAAGGACTCGTCTAATCTTGTATTCATTTTGTTTTATTAAAAGCTACGATTCACTTTACAACGAGTTATCACAATGTTTATCCTTCCTAAAATATAGAAATTTCCATTCCTCGTGTTGAGCGTAAAATTAAAGTTTAACTTAAACCATTTTGATAATCACAAACTGCATTGTTTCTAAAAGAACAATAAAGCTCAAAGTGGTATTAAATAAGGCTGAAATATCGTGCAATCGCTGTGTAACTTTTTTTACGATAGTTTTTCTTAATTTACTAACGCTTGAACAGAATTGTGCCATTCAAAACTAATTTTAAGAATAAAAACTGGCTGAACATTTAAAGAGCCGAGTGTTTGTTTAATTAACTCAATGTTAGCTCGTCACTGATGGTTTCTGATTCATAAAGTTGAAAAATAGTATGTTTTCAAATCTTTCCTTCAATTTCATCATTAGTTTATCGAGGTTTCAGCTCGAAGTAATTTCGATCCATATGTGTTTACGGTATGAATAAGTAGTTCTTCATTTCCAAAATAAATTCCGCTTCTGCCCGAAAGCATGGCGGTAGTGTTTATTGCATAACAAAAATTCTTATCCTATCGTAACCAGTCTTCAACGGCTTAATTAACAAAAATTTCCCGTAGATGCCATTGTTCACTGTATGTACACGATCGCCTTCAGAAGTCTTAAACTCCCTCTAACGTGTCTCCGTCTCCGGATGAGTGATGTCTGTTCTTAGTTGTACGTCCTCGTTGCGCTGCTCGAGTCCAGCGTCCGGTACTGGGGTGTCGCGGCCTTATCCGACTCCGCACCGTAGTTGCCCCGGTCGCTGATGAGGGTGCGCAGCATGCGGGACACCTGATCGGAAGGAGCCATCGATTCAGCAACGGGCGATGGTCCTTGCGAAGCACCCGACGCCATCACGTAGTTCGGTACGACCTTGCTTTCCGTGCCGTAGAGAGAACCGTCACGGCGTCCTAAGGCTAAGGAGTGTTTGCAGTTACAGGTCGGCTTGCGGCGCAGAACCTTGATGACGCTCTTGCCCGGAATACAGTAGTGGTGGCGCTTCTCGACGATCACGAACCCGCAGTCCGCGCACTCGCCGAGCTGTGGAGGCTTGCCGTGCATTGCGTACGGATACGGAAGTCGATTGTCTTCGCCCAGGCTGCACTCCTGCGAGTCCGAGTTTTCCGTCTCGAAGTAAGACTCCAGGCCGTTCGCCGCGCAGACAAATATGAGTGCTGCCACCACCACGATCAGCTGCTGAATTGAAGACGCCATCGCTTTGAGATTGGGAACTGCTAGACTACAAAATTGACACACAACGAGAGGCTAGAGGTTATGCAGGATGGCACGGGAAACCAGGCACGCCACCGATGTCA
Source organism: Anopheles sinensis (assembly GCA_000441895.2). Taxonomy (NCBI): domain Eukaryota; kingdom Metazoa; phylum Arthropoda; class Insecta; order Diptera; family Culicidae; genus Anopheles; species Anopheles sinensis. The sequence goes on along the minus strand of KE525352.1, from coordinate 1,697,406 downwards.
CTGAAAAGCGGAAGCAAAGTGTACTGACTGTTCCGGCGTCGGCAACATTT
>KE525352.1:1672583-1697336 GCA_000441895.2 Anopheles sinensis | reverse complement strand
TTACAAGATAAAATTTTCACATAAGCACGTGAAAAATAGTTGATTTTTAGCATTAATTTGAATAAAGGTATATCTTATGCGATTGGAGAACAAAAAGACTCGTCTAATCTTGTATTCATTTGTTTTTAAAAGCTACGTTTCACTTTACCCCGAGTTATCACAATGTTTATCCTTCATGTGAAAAATATGAAATTTCCCATTACTCATGTTGGGTGTAAAATTTAAGTTTAACTTAAACCATTTTGATAATCACTAACTGCATTGTTCCTGTCCGTTCCAAGACGTTAAACCAATCGCTGTGCAAATTTTCTTTACGACATTCTTTTTAATTGACTGACGCTTAAACAAAAAAATGCCATTCATAACTAATTTTAAGAAAAAAAAACTGGTTGTACACTTTAAGAGCCTCATGTTTGTTTATTTAACTCGTCATTGATGGTTTCTGATTCATAAAGTTGGGAAAAAGAATGCCCTCAAATCTTTTCTTCAATTTCATCATTAGTATTTTGCGGTTTCAGATCGAAGTAATTTCGAACCATGTAGTAATTGTTTAACGGTATGAATAAGTAGTTCTTCATTTCCAAAATAAATTCCGCTTCTGCCCGAAAGCATGGCGGTAGTGTTTATTGTATAACAAAAATTCTTATCCTATCGTAACCAGTCTTCAACGGCTTAAGTAACAAAAATTTCCCGTAGATGCCATTGTTCACTGTATGTACACGATCGCCTCCGGAAGTCTTAACCTCCCTCTAACGTGTATCCGTCTCCGGATGAGTGATGTCTGTTCTTAGTTGTACGTCCTAGTTGCGCTGTTCGAGTCCAGCGTCCGGTACTGGGGTGTTGCAGTCTTATCCGACTCCGCACCGTAGTTGCCCCGGTCGCTGATGAGGGTGCGCAGCATGCGGGACACCTGATCGGAAGGAACCATCGATTCAGCAACAGGCGATGGTCCTTGCGAAGCACCCGACGCCATCACGTAGTTCGGTACGACCTTGCTTTCCGTGCCGTAGAGAGAACCGTCACGGCGCCCTAAGGGGTGTTTGCAGTTGCAGGTCGGTTTACGTCGCAGAACCTTGATGACGCTCTTGCCCGGAATACAGTAGTGGTGGCGCTTCTCGACGATCACGAACCCGCAGTCCGCGCACTCTCCGAGCTGTGGAGGCTTGCCGTGCATTGCGTACGGATACGGAAGTCGATTGTCTTCGCCCAGGCTGCACTCCTGCGAGTCCGAGTTTTCCGTCTCGAAGTAAGACTCCAGGCCGTTCGCCGCGCAGACAAATATGAGTGCTGCCACCACCACGATCAGCTGCTGAATTGAAGACGCCATCGCTTTGAGATTGGGAACTGCTAGACTACAAAATTGACACACAACGAGAGGCTAGAGGTTATGCAGGATGGCACGGGAAACCAGGCACGCCACCGATGTCACTGAAAAGCGGAAGCAAAGTGTACTGACTGTTCCGGCGTCGGCAACATTTTATAATCGCTCCGTCCGGTGCCAGGATACGGTTCCACCACCACACCCCAAACTGCCCGTTACTCACAATATCTAGCGCCGGAACAAGTCTCGGCACTGTCCCCTCGAGGCGCAAACCGTTGCACCGAGATGTTTACGCACAACCCGGCGTTCCGGGTACGTGCCGCACAACGGATGGCGCTGGTTATGGTTTATTTCGTGCGTTTTGCAGCGCCTTCTCGCGGGCAGACCGATGTTTGCTCTTTTGAGACGTCGGTGAACCCATCGCCATCTTGCATGTCACGCAACAAAAACAACCTGCAGATTACGGTGCCCCGTCGGGAAAGGTTCGCCGGTGGTAGATACGGAGTCAGTTGTGTACGGTCGATAGCCCAGTGAACTTGAGCCTTGTGAGTTGGTGTTAAATTTCCGTTGACAGCTGGAGCTGCATTTCCTGGTTTGATAAGAAATACATTTTTTATTTGTGCCAATGTATACTGACATAGTGATTTATGATTCATCCTAACAATGCATTGGTAGATTTTGTCAAAATACTTCAGGTTGTAAAACATTACACCGCTCAGACTAAATTCCACCACCTATGCTTTTAAATACATTCAAAAACATTGCACAAATAGCAGCAGTTTTCATCCAACCAATCGACCTCAGAGGGAGGATCGATTTCGTAATTGCGAGAATATTTCAATCCAATAATTGGTTTGGGCTTCTGCACTTCAGCAGAACCACCACTCCGTGTTCTTCTGTGCTGAAAGGTGAATGGATGCCATCTATCCAGGCAAGAAGTGGCAAAAGTGAATCGTACCGTATGAACCCAGGCTAACAAACGCCATTAAGCTAACAAATGTACGGAACAAAAAACTCAATGGCAGAACGGTCCAATTTTCTGTCTTAATTTACGTCCCCGGCACTTCTTGAAGAAAATGAAAGAAGAATAAACAAATGCATACGCTTGGCTCAGGGGAAAACATAAGTTTGTGCAGCAAACTTATTTGCTCAACAAAACATACAAAGTAAAGCCCAGGAGTTGCACGCGATGCAATCTTGGATGGTGACCGCAGTCGAGTGCAACCTGCCCGGCATTGGTGTGTGTGTGAGTGTGCGACCAAAGTCGATCGATTGGCTGATCGATTTACGATCGGGACGAGGTATTTTAATTTGAAGACTAACCAACGGCAGGGAGAGAGATATGTTTCAATTAGTTATTGAAACTCAAATGTTGGAGCAGACGGTTCTCGACTCGACGTGAGTAGAGAAGAAGGGGGTTCCGGTGCCGGCAGTGGACATAGTCGACCAGGCGGTCGTCGTTGTGAGGATCAAAATGAAATGTTAACTGCCCAGCGGACAGATCCGACCGAACGGCACACCACACGTTTTTTTTCTCGATTTCGACTTCGATCGGCGCGCGAAGGAAATGAAAATAAAATCTCTTATTTACAACCGAAAGGGGCAGCGTTAGCTCTTTCGATCCGGGGGCAACGGATTTTCCCTCGCCCATGTTTATGATGCGTATCTTTGGAAGTCCCTTTTTCACTCCATGTTGGTCCCTTCTTGCTTTGGTTCTCTTTGCCGCCCTTCTTGCGGGTTTCTTTCGGAGCAGCTTTTGTTTTAGCAGCATCCCCCTGAAGGGGCCCTTGGTCTTGGCGCATCATAAATTCCGCAGCAAAACCAATTGCCCAGTGCAAATACGGTGTAAATCTCCGTACCGGACATTTAGGATCCATAAATGCAGCGATATGAGAGGCGATAAAAACAAGCTGCCAGCCGGAAAATAGTGATGAGAAAGGGAAATAATCACACCATAATTTCTTGCTGAGCTACTGCAGGATCAAATCTCCGGTTTTTGTTCGTGAATTTTATTTTCTTTATACAATTTGTTTCACTTGCTCAGCCTTGGATGATTTCGTATGATGCTTGGTGGTTTCAAAAGCTTCCGCACAATATGTTGTGATATTTTACATGATCGTAACCTTTGGATCATTAAAACTAAGAGTTTCAAATCGTCTCTAGATTACAATGAGAATGTTCGTCCTACATTTCTGCGGCAAAGTACGAATGTTAATGTTTGAATTGTTGTGATTGCCAACCAAAGTGGAATGTAAGGAAAAAAATTGGAAAGAGTTGCACAAGAAGAACGGGTAAACACAAAAAGTAAACCGCAATTCTGCTCGCGCAATGTGTGAAAGTTTGCCGCTGGTTGCAAGCTTGCATCGAGTCGCCATTTGTTTTCGGCCGTTATTAATGGCACTCGATTTCCGTGCTACCAATTTCGGAATCGATCGCCACCGAACAGTGTTAACCGCGGGCAGTAGCATAAGTCAGCCCAATTCAATCGATCCGCTCCGTGGCGATGGTATCCGGAGCCAATTTCACGATAAGCCCAGGGCATCCAGCGACACATTTATCACCGTTAATGGGGAAAACCCTCGACGCGTTTGCCGTGCAACCGCACGAAAACAATTTCCGCCCCGAAGGAAGAAGCCGTTATCACGCCGAACTCCAACAGAATCGCACTGCCAGGGACACAATGATAAAAGAAAAGTGGGAGGAGAAGAAGGAAACATTTGAAGTCCCATCTTGGCGTATATTACCGCAGCCCTGGCCGGGCTACTAGCCAGAAGCTTTCAATTATTTTCACTTCCTCGATCATCGAACCGCTTGGGACTCTCGGTTTGGACCCGGCACAGGGGCGGAGTAATTGACTTCGGAACCCTTAACTTATTGCACCCGGAAAAGCCCTCCGGATCCGGCGACGCAGTGGTGGTGGTGGTGGAGGAAGAAAAATCGGCCACCAAACCGAAGTTCAGGATGAAGCTGTAGCATGCGGGCATAAATTGTGAAATTAATTTCTGTATTTGTTTTACCGTCCGTCGTTACGCCGTTTTGCTTTGTTTCGCGTGAGAGCTTTTGGGGGAAGAACGCTTTCTTGCTTTTTTTTAAATTTTATGTTGAGTTTTCATATGAAGAATGTTTCACGTTGTCTTTCCACGGTGCACCCAATGGGTCGGGACAATCGACGGGTTTATGGCAACATTACTCTTGCATCTTAACCACCGCCGTTTGACGTTTCAATTAAAATCGGAAATTTGTTATCGAACTATCGAACTCGTTGGGGATGATGGGGGTGCCAGAAATGATGAAGTGATTTGATGCACGCCCAAGCGTTGGTTTTGATTGTCCCAAAAAGGTAACAAATAAATATTAACACAAAGTGTTGTAGAACTTTACAGGATAGGAAGGTTTTTTTACATCAACTCTGTGCATAATTTGTTGATAATGTCCTTCGTTCGTTTTTCTTTCTAATTCTTTTGCCCATCCTTTTGAATCAAACCAATCGACTACAGCATCAGAAGATAGTACACTCAAACCAACTAAGATCCTGAAAACACCAACCTCAACCAAAACTATCCTTGACTCTTTGTTCTGTCAGCCTTCACACCATCTAGTAAATTAATTTCGGATGAATTATAAACTAGAATCACGAACACAAACACACGCACTTTTATGAGTACTGTATATTGTATTGCTCGAATCAATTTCGTACTGATTTTCACTACGTAAGACAGAAAAACACAAAATTCTTCACTTCCACGCGGCGTCCGATTGGGAAAGGTGAAAGACTTGCACTGTCCATCTAGAGAACGTACGTAGAAGAACGTACGTTCTGTGAGCTACGGTGCGTCCAAGGCGTGAAAACACACGCCAACGGAGTGAACGTCCATTTCTTTTGGATCCGTCGGAGACGGAACGATCCTTCCCGAACCCGAAGAGGACATTCTATTAAGGCAGACCTGGGATTCACTCCTGCCGCCTACTGCGAAGTAGTCATCCTCGTCATCGGGTGGTCAATGGCACTGTTGATCATAGGCATCCATCCAGCGATGGTGTGTTGGCGGCCAGTCGCGTCACACCACGAGATTGAGGAAGCCGTGCGAGTTGAAGATGGAAGGTTTTCCCAGGACACAGTCCTCTGGTCCGTGCGATCCGAGATGGTGCATAGGAACGGAACCATCGTTGCTGTTGCTACTGCTGCAGCTGTTGTTGTTATTATTGTTAAGGTCCGAGCGCATTCCGTTGAAAAGATCCTGAGCTCGGGGAACTAAAGATATCCAATACAAGAGATTGTAGTAAGTAACAAACACTTCAAAGAACTGGTGTGTGGCCTATGAAATGGTAACTCACCGTGGACGTGTTTCTTCTGGCGTGCGCGAGAATTCTGGAACCAGACTTGCGTCACTCGCTTGCTCAATCCCGTCGCCAGTGCTATCCGCTCCAAGTCCTGACCATCCGGGTTGCTATCCACCTGGAAGTTGGCCTGTAGAATGTGGATCTGCTCCTCGGTGAATGTCGTCCGAATGCGTTTCGATTTGTTCTTCCCGCTGCCGCCATTTCCGTCAGCGTCACAGCCATCTTCGCTCGACGCCGTCCCATCGTCGATCAGCTCCATGTAGTGCGTCTTGCATAGGACTCGATCCTCACAGATCGCGAACTGCTCGCCGGTCGAAAGCTGCCGACCACAAGAGTCACACGCAAAACATGCCAGGTGAAACACGTGCTCCCGCGCCCGCCGGACCCAATCGGTGGCCGAAATGGAGCGGGCACATTTCGCACAGCTGGTTTTGAACTTCCTTTACGAAGACGAGAGCATACGGATGGTTACTAACCGGCCCATTGGTTGATCATCAGTCAATTCTTCACACTTACTTCACGTAGTCCGCTTTGCAGTAGACGTCACCGTCGCGTAAGAAACAGGACGCTTGACGATCCAGCGGACAGAAGCAAACGCTGCACCGAAGACAGGACCCATGCCAGGTACATCCGTTCACCTCGAAGATATACCGATCGGTGATTTGTTCGGTGCAGCCACCGCATGTTTTGAATTCCGTCTGTTTCGTAAATAACAGTAGGCAAATTAGATTTTCATCATATAACACTCCTTGTTGATCGTCTTGTCATTAAACTACGATTTAGCTGCACCGAATGTAAACTGGATTTTTTTAAACTGATACTTATATTGCACAAGTATAATGATGGCTTGGTGGATTAACCGAAAAGAACGAATGGATTTTAAAATTACACGGAAACATTATGGTTGTTCGCCAACAGCATATGCTATTTATTTGTAAGCCAAGACACGGAAGCTTCATGAAAGTGTTTGGATGAAAGGTAGAGTTTTTGGTCAAGAACTATAATGTTCTATAGAATATAGAACTTAGGCAATTTTGCCCTAGATTTGCAATGAAGTAGACTTTCCTTCAAACTCAACAATTTTCGCTGTTTCCTTATTAGATCTAAGACTTAGAAAATGTAAGATATTCTTCTTAAAAACATTTAATCTGTACCCAATTTTCAATCCAATTTAAAATGAGCTAAAGATTTTAATAACATAGTTGCATATAGGATAGGCCTACCTTCATATTTCTGCTTTTACGCAACTATTGTTGTACAAACGTTCAAATGTTGACAAAACTACAGAATTATTGAAGCAGTATTCCTTAAAGCTAGAAATTCCTCGCGCACTCTTAGAATTATGTTTCACTAATTCAATGTCCGTAAGTGTTCATTGCACAATACTTTTCACTGGTCAAAGCAGTTCGTCAGGATGGTTTTGCTTTTACTATTTCACAAACGTTCAACAAACATGAATCACAAACAAAATAAGTTTCCTTTTCATAATATCAGAATCACTTTTTATCTTGTGTCGTTTCTTATACGTTTTGCCTTTGATCCACTCAGCAATTAACATACAACATTCTCACAAACGACCTTGTAGTTTCCGAAACTTGCTCGTCTGCGCCCTTTGCGAACCGGAATCGACTCCCGAACAAACAAACAACAGAAATCCGACACGTCAATCGCCGTCGCAGGCCAAACTCCAACTGAGCCAGTTGGTCCACTCCGGCAGCATCAAACGCCTAGAAAAAGATCAGCCGTCTGTCGGCGAGGTTTCCAACGGCGGACCCTATTCCCGGCCCATCTGCCATCCGACTCACCTCCCGCCCAACAGCCAAGCATCGATGATGCGTAGCTGAAGATGTTGCCGATGACGATGATGACGGCGGTCTCTGGCTTCTCTATCCTTCCTCAACTAACTCTCCTTTACTCGTGTACCACTTCCATCTATACATAGCTATCCGTCGATCTCTGTCTAGTTCTTTCTATCTCTATTTTCTACCGAGCCCTTTCCACATCCTTCTACCATTCGACAACCATCAGCCGACCCGGTAGGCAAACGGGACTAGAGCGCACTCAGCGGCAGAACTCACTCTTCACTTTGTTATGTACAGGTTTGGCCGGCAACCCCTCGACGGCCTTATAACCCACCGAACCCGGCGATTTCGGATGTGGACGGCGTCTAGGGATGATCGGTTGTTCAAACAACGCAACAACATAACACGCCCCTTCGATTCCATGCGCCCTTTTCGCTTGTTTTTGGTCGGTTCCGCTAAGTTAGTGCACCCTTTCTCTATTCCTTTCCGTTTTTCACGCAAGTGGCCTCAGTTCCCGATGGCATACTGCGAATAGGAATGTATTTCCGTGCTTGGCTTGCAGGTTGTGGAGTACCGTGAAGTACGGTTTGATGTGACTTCACGAGTGTGGTTTAGTTCTAGAGTGGTTCTGTGATTCCAATAGCTGAATGTTGTAACTTTAAAGAAATTTAAGAAAGTTATTCAAATGTGTAAGGCTTGTATTTGCGAATTTCAATTGAATTCTAGTTCATATTAAACTGGGGCGCGAAAAGTCTCGCAACTATTTGAAACCTTTTGAGAATCTTTTTGGAGAAGGCGGACGCAATAAAAAGTGTCACAAGGAACCCAATGACTTCTTCAAGTACTTTCGTCTGCTCCAAAGGGAAACACGGCCTCCAGTGTCAACGGCACGTCCTCGGTGACACCGTCACCGGTGCACGTTGTTGCATAATTGTGCTCCATTCAGATGCAAATCGCTTCCCGCTGGCAAGGGGCCCGGGACAATGTGCCATCCCCGGTGGCAGTTTCAGCCACCAAAGTTAGCGTATGACGAATATCACGGCGGGCCCAATGCAAAACCCAATTCTTGAGGGATTCCAAATCGATGGAAAGCGGGCCTACGACGGGCGTCCAGGGTTGGTCCGCTTCCGGACCGTTCGAGGTACGGTCATGAATTTAGACGAGACTGCTCTTGACGGAAAGACGATGACCGACAACGACGGCGACAACGATGGGATGGAGCCGGGAAAATAAAAAAGCAAACCGTACCCGGGGCCAGTCCACCTGGTACGGCACGGGGACACACCGGCAGCCAGATCAATGGATGTCACACTCGAATGTCATTCTCTTCCTTAACGTCCAACACCTTTAAAGTCGCTACCGTTTGACAGCTTGACGAGTGAGTCGTCCCTTTTGCGGACATCGGACCGGCGCACACGGACGGTAATGGAGACAAACGACCGGAGTGACACCTTTTCTACCGACTACACCTTTTCGTATTCATCTGTTTGCGTTAGAGTAGATGCTGTTATATTTTTTCCTTCTTACCTCCAAAAGTTCCATTTTAGCTTGCGAACAACGACAAAGTTCTGTCCCGTTCCGGGAGTTCTGTTTCCATTCAAGTAGCCGAAAATATGCAGACAACGGATAAATATTCCCGAAAAACTTTGGGGTCCCAACTTCAACCCACTTTTTTGTCCTTCTTTTCGGCATGACGAACATGGATCAAACTTGACAGTGAAGCTGCTCTCCTTGTTCTCGGTAAAAAGTTAATTTGGTTTCCTCCTCACGGCCGGCTTCCGGAAGAGAATGCTAACAATTTGCAAATGGTTTTGTTTACTTTGGAATGTTTGGCACAGAAGAAAAGAATTGATCGATTGTTCTACGTTCGTTGCTGGTACTTTGTGATCGTTTTACCAAAATAGAAGGAAAAACCCTTCGCTTTTAAATTAGTCTAAGTAAAAGAAAGTTCTGTTCACGAATGAACTAGTTTTTATTTGTAAGATTTAACAACATCAACGTGTTTTTTCTTAAAAAAAAGTTCGAGATCCAACAAACAATTGATTCATATTTCACTTCCCATTCATTTACCACTTGTTTCACTTGTGCTAACCATTCATTTACCACTTTTGAAGTTATACCCATTGTACAGTGTAACAATTAAAAATTAGTTCATAGCACTCGTTAACCCTCGGCCCGGAATTCCCACTGGTTGAATTGATAAACGGTCTGATTAGTTTCAAATCGTTTAGGCAGTTGAAAGTTACTAATGACCACACATGCATCGGGCCGAAAATTTCCCTCTGGTGAAAACGATTGAAAGTTTTGTTCGGAACTAAAACCAGCTAGGCGCACTGGGGCGTCGGTAAATCATTTTCAATCTTTTTTTCTCTCGTTTATTCCTTCTCACTCAGGCTTTGGTGATTACAATTATCACACTCACATAAAGTACGAGCCCCTACTAATCGCCTGTTCGAACGGGTGCTAATGGACCTTTTTCCGGGCTACCTTTTCTACTTTTCCTCAGTTCAAACGAATCGATTGTATCTGCGTTTGCCTACAGTTGAACAAACAAATGTGTCTATCGCTTTTCTCCGACCCCTGGGAAAACTGCTTGTAAAACTCGCCCAACCCGAGGCAGAGGCGCCGTAGGAACAATTGGCAAATAAGTGATCAGTTTCATCCTCGCAGCGATTCATTGCCTCAGGTGAAACGGGTCTGCTTTCCCGGAGATCTCCCGCAGCAAGCAACCAGGAACGAAGCACAAAATCAGGCTTCCGGTTACCGTCCTTCATCCGACCGGAACCGGTGTTTGATTGTTTCCTGTGCCACAAATTGTAGGCGTTAGACGTCACTAATAACTGCATTTACAACAAAGAATGGAACGGTGCTCAGCTCCACTCCTCAAATCTCCCGGGACATCGGCCCCGCACGGTCGATTCGCAACCCTCCCATGGTGTCGTCTTTATGGAGTGTGGATTGTTGCGGGTGATTTTTCACCCCTACCAGGGACGAGAAAACAGCCACCCGGTGGCCCGCATTGGACGGATTAAACACCACCTCCGGAGGTTCGGAGTTCGGTTTGTTCCGATTTACTTCGCAGCTCTTTCCGCTGAGGGTTCAAGATGGAAAAGGGGCCAAATTGTGCGTAATTAAATTAGACGAATATAAATCGCTCCATCGACGCTGTGCTTCGGCATCGCTCAAACGGTCCCAGAGGAAAAGGATCAAACGGTGGCAGGAAACTTTTGCCAATTGTCATCAAAAAGATGTGAATAGGCATGATGCAAAATCGTTTAACCTCGGTATAACAGAACTTTGGAAAACTTACCATGTAAACAAAATAAAGATGTTTCGTAAAAACGGAGTACACTTTTCCTTCATCGCTCTTAACTACGAAAAACAGAACCTGTTCAATATTTGTTAAAAACCCCCATTCTGCACCAATGGGTACGTAATTCCCTTTCAATCCCCTTCGGTCAATCTTTACACAGCCTTATTTGCTCTAGGGTCGCTACAAATTCGATGTATTCAAACAAACGAAGTTGCAAACAACTAAATAAACAGCATTCTTTCGGAGTTTATGCTAGAGCTACACTCCCTCTCCCGATGTTGTTCGGTTCGATCGTGGATAGTGTTGAATACAAATTGAACGGATGAGGAAAACTTTTAACCTCAAGCAAGAAAATTGTTCCAGTTCGGGAAGCGAGAAGCGAAAAGGGCATGCTACGAGTTTTTGGAAGTTTTTCTATCCCACATCCACGATGGTGAGTTTTTCCAACGCTGCAAACTCTGTCGGTTGCCCTCGAAGGGATTCCAAGCGATAATCCCATTATCCTGGGCGTAATCGGATCACGCGTTTCGGTCGAGTTTCCCGGACCGTGTCGCTGTATCATTAGGCGATAATACATCTGTCATTCGACCGGGCGCAGCATTATGCCATGTTTTAAGCGTCACAAATGTTTGTACTTCATCGTTTGGTAGTGGGTGATAAAACATTGTCACTCAATATGATTTGTTGTGTAATTTATTCAATTTCAATTGCATTTATCTTAAACATGTACGATAATAATTTATTTACAGTAAAAATTTCACTAGATAAATGCATGCAACTGCTTGCCTTCGCTGACTGATTTCAAATGACGTTTGATTAACCTCCACTTTTAACGTTCTTCGTAATTCAGATAACACCACATTGTAGGCTAAATGATTTTGTTTGAAAGGTGTAGTTAGATCCGCGTCGATATCAGTAACGTTTGCGATCCAGCAATGAGTTTCTTTGGTAGATTTTTCCTGCTCGAAGCTCAAACGCTTTGCGTTTCGTTTGTTTCGAATTTACTTGTTCTCCCATGTTCTGGGCTACATCCTTTCCATCTGTCGTCTCAGCAATCATCCATTTTGCAACTACCGGAGGGGGTATGCAACAGTGATTGCATTCCCATGTGTTACACCATCAGATTGATGAGGTTCACTGTGGTTGGAAAAGTTAGGTGGGAAACATTTGCAATTTCGTTTGTAAATAGGCCTTATTATTTTTTTATAGACATTTACCGTGAGAATTAAACATTGTTCCGGGATGTTTCCCCATTCCAGGCCCTTGATCATGATCGCCGAGGCTCGTCTGTCCACTGCTGTTATTGTTCATATCTTGCCGCAGCGCGTTGAATAAATTTGGGTTGTGATCTCGGGGAACTAAAGAAATATAGGAGATACGAGAAAGAAGAACAAACTCTGTAAGAAAAGCATGAAAAAGGTGACGTGATGTCACTCACCGTGTGTATGTTTCTTCTGGCGTGCACGAGAGTTCTGGAACCAGACTTGCGTCACCCGCTTGCTCAACCCTGTCAACTGTGCTATTCGCTCCAGATCCTGACCGTCCGGATTGCTGTCGATCTGGAAGTTGGCCTGCAACACTTGTAGCTGCTCCTCGGTAAACGTTGTCCGGACTCGCTTCGATTTGTTCTTGTTATACCCATCGCTACTGCAACCGTCTGGAGGGAAAGTGATAAAGAAATAATGCAGCTTTTTTAGGAAGGTATCCTTTTTGTAAGATGCCCTCTATCCGCAGCATACCATCGCTCGAGTTCGATCCATCGTCGACGGTGTCCATGTAATGGATCTTGCACATCACCTTGTCGTCGATCAGCGCAAACTGTTCTCCGGTCGAAAGCTGCCGGCCGCAGGTGTCGCAGGAGAAGCACGCCAGGTGGAACACGAGATCGCGAGCTTTGCGTACCCAGTCGGAAGCCGCTATCGTACGGCAGCACTTGGAGCATTTGGCACCGAATGTTCTGTCAAAAGAATCAAACATAAGCAGTGTCAGGAAAATGCGTTTATGTTTTTAAAATTTCTAATTTTCAAATAGTTTTAATTGCTTGTTCAAACATTGTTTGAAATCATCGTGCTCACCATCCGACGTAATTTGTACCATCGGATTCGAATCGAAAAAGGATCTAGATACAATCGGCATCAAATAATGGCTTTTCCATCGTAAGGTAGTCAATGTCGTCGGTCACATCCCGTGTAAAATCCATAAAAAGATCCTCTGCGAAGCATGTAACGATCGTTTGAAAAAACTCTTCCTCCTACAAAGAATCAAACGCCGGCAGGAGAGCGCAACGGGATGCCCAATTTAATTACCGTTCCTTGCGTACCTTGGTTTGGTAGTTTCCTTGGTTGTCCGATTTGTTTTCACTCGGTAGAAGAAGTAGCTTGAAAAATGTAAAACAAAAGCTGAAATCCATCCCGCTGCGACTTCCTTTTCTGTTTCTGACGCTCGGCTACATGCTGCTACATTTACTTCGACTCCGCGCGGCCCGACGCCGTCCATTCAGCGTCAGTAAAATCCTTCACCTATGCCCCCCACGTCCCTGCTCGCGGAAGGATCACCTGGAGGAAACCCTTAAGCAACTCGCGCTTTTAGTTTATTCATTCACTTATTTATTCGGCTGGTGAGGTTATTTATTTAATTTTAATTGAACCTGCCTGCTCGCAAACCGCTGGTTTTCGCTTGCTGGTCTGGTGTGGTCGTGCGACACCTTTTTCTTCCCTTCCATTATCAACCTGCGCTTCTTGTGTTCCTGTGTTTGCTTATGTGTGTTGTCATGTTTTTCTACAGATTTTGTTTTTCCCTTATTTTCATATTGTTTTAGTACAAGTCCAGTGCCTAAAATACAGCACAAGAGCAACACCTTGTGGTGGACATCACACACAGCAGTCAAACGGATCGAAACAAACGCACCATCGACAAACGTGGAACAGTAAAACCCGCGGGCAAAACATTACAAAAACTGCCCACAAGAAGCTGTAGGCTGCTGCCAGCGACTGGTGCCCTTTGGTACGGATATTTGCATATTACATCGAGATCGAATTATTGAACGCCAAACACAACTGTGCGCAGGTCCGTGACATGGAGACATTCTCCTTGGTTTTTATTCGCCCCGCAATAAGGAAAATTAAAAGGCGCTGGTCGCAAAAAGTAACCAACGACGGCGGTCTCACTGACGGACGAACTGGAGTGGGTTGGCCAGGAGAGCGAAATGCGATCCCGTCTCTCAAGACGCGACGACGACATATGGCTACCGTGATAGCCCTGTCAAGGTGGCACTCCTTTCCGGCACGACTGTGGCGATCCTGTGGAGTTTGATATGACGTCCGATATCTGGCAGCGGTACTGCCGTTCAGAACTGGATTGCAAGATTGTAGCATGGTGAGTAAACGTTCTTCCTTAGATTCTGTATTTTATTTTTCATTACAATTATTTACCGACTCAAAGTTTTCATACAAACGATGATATGCTAGTTTTCTGGTAAGGTACTTTGCCAGAAAACAAAGTATTTTAAAAGTAAATCTCCCTACGAATAAACTGAACAGGTTAAACCCTATACTTAATCCAATGATTCCAAGATAAACGCTTAATGTCACCGGGCGCAAACCAACACCTTTTCGGACCCGACATTCCGTAAAGATGTCATGTTGTGTAAAGATATACGAGCAACACAGGTTCATAATGTTGGAAGACGCGAGGGCGTCCCGAGGGGTGGTTTATGTTTTTCCTGTGATTAATAATCAATACCAATTAAAAATTAAATTATGTGAAGAATGTACCGACCACTCGGAAGCGAACGTGCAAGCTGAGCAATCGAAAAACAATTATATCACTGCGCGCCTAGTGCGTCTCGTGCCGTTCCGGGTCTGGTTTTGCTATGGTTTCTTACTGATAAGCCATTTGTTCAGTTTGCTTTTTGCTGTAATCTCTACCATCCGCACGAATCTGGGGAATCGGAAGGCAGGAATCGGAAGCCAACGGTGTTTCCCACTGGCGACTGGTAGATATCGAGAAGATAAAAGAGAAAGGAAAGGAAAGGAAGAAAAACGAACGGGGGAAGGTCGTCGGGAGCACGATATGCTTGTGATGCTGTGTGAAGACTGACCGGAGAGCGATAAATCATAAACTCGTTTGTAGCAACACCAAACACATTTATCACACCGTATGCATCAGTCAACCTGGTCGACGATGGCGCGACCCGGCGTTCGGCACGTTGTAAAACAACAACAGCACCATCAGCAGCACCAGCAACAGCAGCACCACTGACAGCAACAACCGCTTCGACAACATCCTGCGCAACCAGCGTCCCTCCACCTCGTCCAATCGAGAGTATAAAACACAAAATTTAAAGTTTTCAAAGTGAGAAGAACATAAAGAAGCAAAAAAACCAACCAAAGCGACACAAAAACCGCCGTCACAAACCGCAGACACAGCAACTGCACAAACCGCAGCACAGTGATACACAAAGGGCGATAGGTTTCCAGCTGGCCAAAAGGAGTCGACATCAAAACATAACATCAGCTCAAACGAGTACGAACAACATCGCACGGGCAGTAGCGGTGGCGGCGACGGCGTCTCTCCATCGTCATCATCATCTTCGAAGGCGAAGTATAACAGCGAGGCTACTTTAAACGCTATATGCACCATAACGAATGTGCATCCGTATTCAATCGAACCATGTGCCACTCGCCATCTTTCTCGAAGAACCGATAATCGGATGAAGTACGTTCAATGGAGACGATGTACTTAGTGGTATGACCACGGTGATTCTAATCTACTACCAAAGAACACATGCAATACCAGTGTTCTTTTTTTCCTGTTTAGCTCGCAGATCAGAGATTTTGTACATTTATTGGATCGTAAGTTTGTCCACACCCCGAAGCTTCGTAGAACAATATGATAAGTCAAACGTACTTATACAGTTTATAATAGTATAAGGTTCATATTGTAAAATAACTAGAAGGCTATATTTGAAGTATTATCGTAGAAGAAAAGAGTAGCATTTATACTACATAAGTCAGTTACAGCAAACAAACAAATAAGCATTAGAAAATATGCTATAAAACATAGCGTGAATGGAAAAGATTTGAAAAGGGAAGAAAAAGGGAAATAATGCCAAAGCACAGAAAAGTGTACATGTTTAACGATACAAAAAATCAAACATAGCAAGCAGTAAACAATCATGTGCAAAAATGTCCCCACGAGGAAGGAGCACGCGAGAACAACACACCGTAAGCAGATGAACAAGGCGCGATATGTCTTGTTTAATTACCGTTGCGATATGAGCATTCAGGTTAGTGCAGCACTTCGTGTCGCATCTGGGACGAAGAACTTTTGCCTTGCCCCACCATCCCATCCAGTATCGTAACCGATCGGTCGTTCACAACGTTCAACCCGAATCAGATCTTGCCCCTTTAACTGTTCACCCTTCTCGCTCCTTCACTATTGCTTTACTTGAGTATTCTTATGTTTAACGTCTCTTTCCGTGAAGATTCCCGAGCATGTCAGATTTGAGCGAGCACGCACGTTATAAATATTTATTTCGCACCGTGC
This sequence comes from Anopheles sinensis, assembly GCA_000441895.2. Taxonomy (NCBI): domain Eukaryota; kingdom Metazoa; phylum Arthropoda; class Insecta; order Diptera; family Culicidae; genus Anopheles; species Anopheles sinensis. The sequence goes on along the minus strand of KE525352.1, from coordinate 1,681,012 downwards.
CGTTTCCTTGGGCGAAGATTGATGGATTTTATTTTTTATTGTCGTATCACCTCCAGCATTTCCTCCACCATTTTCCCGATGCCGTAGTGGATCGTTGTTTTATTAATGTCCCTTTGCTCCAATTGATAAATATGCCAATTGATAAAAATGATAATGCGCTCCACGTGATTCCGGTTTTCCGGCCGATGGACTCGATCGACAGCTGGTATGTGTGTTTGTGTACGTTCGTTGGTGCGTTTCGCGTGTAACTGATGACCAGAACCAGCCGTGAGCATCTCTTCACGGTTCGATCGATTATCAAGCATCGAACGAGGAAGACGTGAAGTGTTTCCGACTTCATTCTTTCGCTGTTGAGGGCTTTCCCTTGTCCGCACGACACGTCTCAAGCTCGTTTCCGTCAGGTCGGAAGGAACGAGGATTGAGATTTCGCCTCGCTGGAGTTAAGCATTGGCGCCGGAACAGTTGAAGTGGCCGACCGAACCTGGGCTGGGTTTTAGAGATGCGGCTAAGCGCGATCTGGAAATCTGTAACACCCATCTCTGGGGCTGTCCCGAAGTTTGACACGCGTCAGATGACATCGCAATTCCGAACTCGGTGTCCTACCAGCGGTCGCGAGATGCTGAGGGTGCGTCTCGAGAACCTGCCTCAATCTTGCCACCACGCTCTAATCCGACAGCTCCTACCGAATGACACCTCACACCAGCGTCCGGTTCTGGAACCTTCAAGCTCGCTCGCGACGTTTAGCGAACGACCAGACCCGGCGGGGTCTTGCGCCGTCAGATAAAGTGTCGTGATATAATAATTCCATTCGACCCATAAATAAATCGCTGTCAAAACAAGTCATGCCACGCCGAGTGTGACTGAAGTGTGTCCATGTGATCGGGTGTTTCTTTTTCGTCTTCCGCGTGTTTATTTTGCTTGTACCGTGGAGTGTTGGCCGTGGTTACATTCTTGAAAACTCAGACCATGGACTCGGTCAGCAACACTCATAACGCAGTGACTCCAAAGAAGATTATCATGAAGCAATGCACTTTTCTTCTTTTTAAAACTACTTTAGTAAGTGTTATAAAATGTTTCAGTGTTCAATCAAAGATGTGAAGGATGTTTGTCAGAAAAATGTCAGATCTGACAAAGTATTTTCAACACGTACTTGTGCTGTGAACAATCTGAATTTAAGATTAATTTAAAAATATAAAAGAATGAAAACCCTTCATTTAAAATGTACAATTAGAAAACTCAAGAATAAAAAATGATAAATGTTTAAACACACGCAATATCTCTTGCAACGTGCAAGTACATCACAGGATTATATCGTAACACGTTGAATCCTTGAACCCCTTCCCCTGTCCCTCCCACCTTAGCACTGGCCAAAAGAGCTCTCGATTCGGCCTATTCAGCCAACCGACTGACTGTGTAACATCAACATTAACAACATCAACAATGACGAAAGCCCTTTACCTGTCAATCCGTATTTCATCGGCTCAGCTCCGCTAGCGTCTCAGCCGAGGGAAAACTCTGTTTATCGATTGTGTGCACCGCCCGGCCACGGCGAAACACACATAAATATACATCAAACAGTGCTCACGAATAAACGCCAAGCGCGGGGTAAGCGAAATCAAAACAAAGATTTTATTCACACACACACGGGAGATGCTGAGTAAGACGACTCGACAAATCGATCGCAGGAGGCCGGTGCGCTAGAAAAGGAGTCTGTCTCTATAAATAAAAGTACAAACTCGCCAGCGACAATGGCGCTGTTACTGTTGAGAGCAGAAGGCAGAACCGCGGAGGCGAATGGACGCGGTCACCCACTCCGCAACAACGGGGTCGGAGTCAACCACCAAGACGCCAAGGAAGGAGGATGAAGAGAGCGAGAGTGAGAAAGAGTTTGGCGGAAAGCGGTAAGATTAATAATCCTCCTGCCCTAGGCCCGGGAGGTTCGTAGCTTCTACACTCGCGCAAGTCTTTCGTTACGTTACGTCTTTCGACCCGTTGTTACTGGCTACGATCGACTATCGAAACGAACCTAGCCCGTTCGCACCGATATCGATCCGTTTTTTACACATTTTTTCAAACTGAAATCTCCGTTGGGATCCGAACGGCCGAAAAGGAAGCAACTTGTTGCAGGAGGCCGGCAAAAGATCGAACACATTCCGATACGGATACGGTGTACGGGTCGTGCGGTTTTACTGTCCATTTATTTATGTCTTTTTTTTCCCTCCACTCGACCGACTTATGGGTTTGCTTGATCCTGGGATCATTTTTCCCAAATAAAAAAAAATGTGAACACCCCTTCGATGGAAGTCTCCGATCCCAAGGAAGTCAAAGTGGCGTGAGGGCGATCGGGGGTGCTCCGTGGTAGAGAAATATCAATAAATTATTTCACTTTATAAGCGGAGGGAAAATGATTAATTTCTTCTCCGGTGGGTCTTCGATGCCGGTTCCATCGCAAATGTTCTCCAATACGGCACAAACACACACACAGAAACACGCATTTGAACTGACCAACAATTCCTGATCCGAGTTCGAAACCGATCGGAATCGCGGGAGACTCAAAATCACCTTTCGGTGCTCAGCATAAGCATTCCCTTTCTTTCGCCGGTGTTTGTTTGGCCGCGGGAAGGGTTTGTTATTTATTTTGGACTTTACCTCGGGTCACTTTTTTGGGACGCGGTTGGTTTGTGCATTGTGGTCGACTTCTTTATTTTTCCCTCGGACGGAGTGCCAAACGGAAATCGCTGCCCCCGACTCGCGGAGGTGAGTGTATTGTGCGTGATGGTTGAGTTATTGATAGAAATATCTCACTTTTAGCCAAAGTGCCGGTCGGCGAGCACCGAGTGGCCACTCGGAATCCGTATCGCTCACGCAACGTTTTCTACACTTGGTGGAGAAGTAAAGAGCAAATGGGTTGGATGTTTCTTTGCTTCTCCCTTCCCGCTATCAGGCATGTGAAATATGATCATCCTACATCTTACAGGCGCACGTGTGTGTCGGAGTCGGGGAACTGCCGGATTTCGGAATGATTGACAGGTCCCTCGGCGTGGCATCGATCTTTTTTATGATTATTAATGTATCTCTAATACCATCCCGACCGCCCCAAGATCGCACTCGCTTTCTTCAGGTGTCTTGTTTGGCTGATGTATCATTCTTTTTATTTTTCTTGCGTCCCCGAGCACGATCACGATTGTTCCCAGCCTCTCCAGCTGGGCTTGCCGCGAAATGCACCCCAACACACGGGCAACACAAGCACACAAGTCCGGGGTGTAATATTTTAATTCTCAACGGGTTAAATCTTAATTATATGTAAACAAGACTTTACGCTCGCCAGGCACGACGTAGCCGTCATCCCCGGACGGTGTAGTACATAAATCACGTCGATCTATTAGGATGTTAGGCGATCGGGCTAGCGTTGTGGAGCTCCAGGTCGGACTCTAGGATAGACAGGGTAAACCTTTGCCAAAACGGTTTAGACGAGCGAATGAAAAATGTTTGGGTAATCGATGACATAATTTCTGGCAAACTATAATAATTTAGAACTAATGCGGGCATAAGAAGCCACCCGGAAAGGAGTCTAATGGAAATATATGAACCTTTTCTTGTACATTTCAATGATTACTTGTTGGAGTAAAAAACAATCTCCCAGATAGACAACCTTCTCGCCAAATTTGCTAACGATTAATCTATTCCTTTTTTAGTTTTATCTGTCCTCGTGGCAAGGAGTAACTTCCTCATGGGGCGCTCCTGCTGAGCCCCCGGACGTAAAACCATCCCGTTTGGCTTTTGATTTATTTGAGGGACAGCAAATGAAGTTTCCCATTATCCCACTCACTTGGCGTAGTCCGTCCGGCAGTAGACTTGCCGGTCGCGGAAGTAGCACGAGGGTTGCCGCTCGAGCAGCGTCAGGCAGACGGAACATCGCAGGCAGGATCCGTGCCAGGCGCAGCCGTCGATATCGAAGAGGTACTTATCGGCGATCGGTTCTCCGCAGGCGGTGCATATCCGCAGTTCAGTCTGCAAGTAAAGAAAAAGAAAACGAAACGAGGTGAAAATGGAAACAAAACTCTGATTTCATAAAACTCGCAAGATAAAGGTGAAAACGAGAAGGATGAAACCGAAATTAGCAGTCCCATTGTGGCAGGGCGGGCGAGAAAAATATCGATAGTCATCGATCGAACGATTGTCTCCCGTGTTGTCCCGCGTTCTTGATTCCTTATGGGCGAGCTTTATGTGTTTTTCTCGTTTACAAACGATGCAAAAGATAAAGCACGTCCGGGTTTTAATTCACACAATCGTTCGTTCTTACTCGATCGGTTTTATTCGCACCAATCAAAACGGAAATGTCTTTGGTCCTTTTGTTATCGCACCGGTAGCCAATGATTGGGTTCCTAAGCTGACAAAATGATAGTGAAAAAATGCGGTAGACAACCCTCAAAGCTAGCAAACACTCTTCACCGATTCCCGTTGCCAAAGGACCCTTTTTCTTGGTTTGATGCTTTTAAAAGCAACAGGATGAGAAGGATCAAACGGGCGATTGGGCCACTTCCTAGAACTGGCGTTATTTTTCACGCCGCATCAGTTAATAAACACGCCACACTCGACAAGGGGTGACAAAGGCGAGCTTCTGAATGCTTCTCACTGCCGGGCGGTTGACTTTTCGATGGAGATGGAATCGTCTGAAGGACCCTCATATTTGGCAACCATAAACGATCCGCTCGGTCACGAAGGACACGTCCACCACGGTGGAGGGGTGATGTATCATCATTTGTAATTGTTTTGTTTCGCCGCCAAGGAAATACGTCCTCTCTCGGGGAAGGGAAAACTCGCACTGTCATACGCACATTAGCAGCTGCCATGAGACACTTTCGAGACAGAGGGGCCGATTTTTTCCCATTTTCACTTACCACAACAACCGTGATTTGACCGTTAGGCTGGAGACAATCCCGGGTCGTTCGGGAACAAATTTATTATTTATTATTTTCGTATTGGAAACAAACCGAACCGACACGTTGCGGGTTCCGAGACCGTTTGGATGCGGTTCGAGGGCTGCCGGTTCTCCTTTTCGTACCCGCCAAGCGGCCATTTCCGTAAGGGGCGCGCGCACGACCCTTGTTTGTTGGTTTATGAAGTGAAACGGTTCCATTATGACAATGTTGGGCTACCATATGCTACGCTTCAAATATTTACTGGTTGTTCTTTTGGGAAAGGGAGTAAAAACGCGCCCTTGAGGATAGAAAATATTACCAGTATTGTTTTAATGTGTTGGCGACACAACTATCTTTATATAAATTGAATACAGTTTGCATAATATTACAGAAAGTGAAATAAACCTCGAATGCGTTAAAAAGAAAGTTTAAGTGCTTGCGCCAATTAGTGAAAAAGTGAAAGGTGCGATGAAAAATTTCAGCAATAATTTCCTCGCATGCTATGAGTTTACCAAGCCAACCAAGAGACGGTAGTTTTTATCTTTAATCGCGACACCTCCAAACAAAAACTGCCGATGCCAATTTCCGCTTTTGCTGGCCACGCAAATATCACGATAAGCGAGCTTTACTCCACTTGATGACTATGTTAGAAAATCTGTCAGGAAGCGAAAGAGGCAAAAAATAATCTCCTATCGTTTGGGAAACGTTTTTATTGACATGTTCGACAGGTTTAGTGGTTCTCCCGGGAATGGAGCGGGAGATTTTGGCCACCGTTGACCTTTTTTCCACATTTCTTTGCTTGTCCTATACTTCCACTGTCACCGACATGGGGAGCTCTTCTCGCATTTGGACTGGTATCGTGTTCGTCGGGAAGTAACAGCTATTAAACGAAAAAGAAGCGGGTGGCATCCACAACCACTTCGGGGGACCAACCGCAGAAAGTTTCTTCCAACTCCAACAAACCCGAGGAGAAAAAAGCCTGGAACAACGTTGACCACAGACGGAGCACCAGAAAAGACAAAACTTAGCAACAGACAGAACAACAGAGGGAAAAAATCGTCACTAATGTAATCAGATAAATCTCAGCGACAGGGAGCAATAAAACTGTCGTCGTACTTGTTACGTTCACGCCGCGCGCTTCAGTCGTAGATTTTGCCATCGTTCGCGGGGTCCTGGCGCGACTCCTCCAGGGCTGTTGTGGACCGCCTGTGATTCATTGAGTGACGAACGATGGACGGGCGCCGGGCCGCGGATGACGCGAGCCTTTGCCCGGCCAGCGGGAGGGCCGGACGGACTTCTCCTTTCTCTAATCGATCAGGTGTCATCAGTAACATCCAAAATCGATGTTCCGCGGGTGGGCCGGCGGTGTGTGGAAGGGGTAGAGTGGTCGCAGCGGTAAAAAAAAACAGTAGAAAGGCAAACATGGGATTAAACGAATCGATGTCACTCGAGCCACCGAAGTGTCTTAAATTATTGTTTCACCTGATCGAGCAAATTGATTGTCTTGCGCTTTTCTCTTCACCATAAAAAAACGAGAAAAAAAGTGTCGAGTTTAAAACATCTTTCATGTTCGCTAGCATATTATGATTGATCAACGGATGGCTAGAAAATTTATATCACTAATTGACACATTTGTACAGTTTTGCAACTTATTTTTCAATCGCCATGACATGGATTCGGCACATTCTCAAAAGCATATTTATTTGCAAATGTTTGCTAAAAAAACCCTCATCGTACAAATGTGCAGTTTTTTTGGCAAGTTTGAGGACTGTTTTTGTTTTCTGCGTCAAGAAGATAAAACTATTGATCTATCGTGCTGACGTCAGTGCAGTTTGATAATCAAAACGCAAGTAACCTTCCTCTCCACACAAACAGACATGCTTTAGAGATTGTATACCTTTCCGGTAGGTGTCACTAAAAATTGATTTATGGTTTCCCGGTAACATCTCGACATTCACCACGTAGAAATAGGAACATTGCCTACAACCACACATCGATCGAGGCCGGTTTAATCGCATGGAGAGGTACGCTTCTCGCTTGACACCCCGTTGAGGTCTGTTTTTCTTTCTTATGGGCTACTCCGGGTGCCCCGGTGCGTATCATCGAATCGATTACCGATCAACCGTTTGCGCCTGTCGGGCGCCACTTGGGGCCAAGCTTAATGGGCTTGAAGGCATAAGATAATGGTACACACACGCACACATCATACTATCACCAGAAGTCACAAGTCGCTGCCCTTGCGAAGAGCGTTACGTACTCGCCATCGTCCAACGCTAATGATGCTCCGAGCTACGGTTTCGATTTTCTTGTGAATGCATCCCCTCGAAACGGAAGCCAAATGGCGCCACGGAGAGTAAAATTCACACTTGCAAACGAGCAAAAACAAAAGCCATGAAAAAGCGCAACGCAAGATACGCTTAAAACAGTGCGTAAGATTTACTTAATTACCACTAATCGAACCAGTGTGCGCGCATTTGACGGCGGCTCAGATCTTAAGACCCTGCCAGCTGGCCTTGCTACCGAAAGAAAATTTCGACAGAAGCGAACTCCTCCTTTGAAGAATCCCCCTGTTTCTGTCGGGTGCTTCTCCGACCCATTCTCCACTTTAGGCTTTGTTTGTAGCGCCCATTTTGGTCTCGAGCAGCTACCGATATTTAACATTATTTTCGCGGCTCCAAATAGGGGGCTTCAGCACACACGGGCAGCAAAACAAAAAAAGATCCCCAACACATTAGACAAGTGAAAACACGCCATACTGCCTCACTGTACTCTTGTTGTCGAACGTTAGAGGATCGGGAGGAAAAAGTAAAACCTTGGTAGAGCAGAGATGTGTGCAGCCTTCAGGTTATTAAGTAATTTCTAAACCCATTTTCTAGCATGGTCCCCTGCGCATCCATCAATCAACCCTGAAAAGTGAGACTCGCCATGAGCCGAAACGAATCGCAAATCGTGGTTCGAAGCAGCGTTACGTTTCGTGATTTAAAGCGTAGCTATCGATCGGAAGATTTTGGAAGCCAGTTGAGAGAAGTACGTTCAAATGTCTTACTTTGAATGAAACTTACGTTTCCACAGAGAAAGTGAAAAGAGTCGAGAAACATCAGGTTAAATCATACTTTAGGAGAAAATTTAGGTAACAAATTTTCGAATTTTATTTCTCCATCTGAAGTGACATCATCTTAAAACATATGAGAACTATTTCACTCGTCCTGGTGTAGAAGATATCGATTATTGTTTATCCCTCGTCGAAACTTCTTCATCATCGTGCGATCGATCGTAAACTTTGTGCCCCCACGAACCTTCCCGGGCGTCACCATCCAATCGTCGATGTCCCTTATCCGGTTAATGGCTGCGTCAAGGCCATTTGTCAAACGGAGATCCAAATGCTGAACTCTGCGGGTCGGTGAAGTAGAATTTGGAACACAAAACAGTTCGACGTAAAAGCCGAACCAACCAACCTGTTGAAGGCCCAGCTGCTTGAAAACTCCGATCGACGGCGGTAACATATCC
>KE525352.1:1651804-1672563 GCA_000441895.2 Anopheles sinensis | reverse complement strand
TGTTGAAGGCCCCGATCGACGGCGGTAACGTGTCCAAACGCAGCCAACCTGCTGAGCGGTCGATCGTAAAAAAATGAAATAAACAAACCAGAAAACGATACGAAAATCTTAATCGATGGGAAACGGTTTATCGGGCGCGAAACTTTTCTTTGAAAACACGATCACGGTTTTCTTCCTTCTCTCCCTTTACGGGAAGTCTTTGTGCGATAAATCGCACTCTGATTGATACAAATACGTGTTCCATTTGTCATAATTTCCACAATTTCCAGTCTCTCGCTGCATTCGAAGGATCCGCTTTCAAGCACCGCCCAACCGGGCCTGTGGGGACTTGGACGACTTTCTTATCCGTTGTCTCAACAGCGCGTCACGTGGCACACGGTAGAAACCGATTTGAATTTGGAAAATAATCACATCATTCGGCGTTGGGGTGCTGCTTTTGTTTTCTTTATCTGTGGCCAGCTTCGCCACGAGGTGCGCAGACAAACCTTTACCCTTAACCGAGGGACCACCGAAAACATCCAAAGGGCGCATAAGACCATTTGTTTTATTTTATCTTTCGCTTTTTTTGGGTGTCGACTCGTGCGTTTTTACCCTTTCAATTCGGTTCGTGGCCGCCGTGAGACAATCGGAACGGCTCTCTGGAACGTCGATCGAGGATCGATCGAACGAAAACCGGACCCGGCCGAGAAGGGCTTACCGAGGCCGTAATGGAGACGACACGCCGGCAGTGACCGTTTATGTTTTAATAACGTTACCAATCTGTCCCGGCAGCGGACGACGGACGGCCCGATCGGTCGGACGGACCCCCGACCGCGTTTATTTACCGGTCGGCTTTCTACACCTTGTCCCGTGACAGTTATGAACCATCGGGGCAAGTTATTGTGACGATTACCGATAAATTTAGATAATATCTCGCCCGTCGTCTGCCGCGAGCGATGGAGTCCGCGTTCTGTTCTGCCTTCGAGATGGAAATGAGGCAGGCGACAGAACCGGGGAGGTGGTGTTGGACGCACGATGGGATTTTGATCGAGCGATTTCCTAGGTGTCCGTCAGAGTGTAACGTTTATGGCGAGGGAAAACCCGAACAGAACAGTGGGATTGAGAATATTTTAGTCAACTTCATTTGTGATGCTCATAATATTTTTTTATTAAATTCTCCAGTTTGTAGCGTTTTAAAATATGCAGAGATGTTTGCTTAATTTGAAAAAAATTTCGTAAAAATAAATTTTTAAAACAAACAATAAAGCATTCCAAAATGCCTGTCTAAAAATAATTATATTTTAAGGAAATTTTTGATCACCCATTCCAGGGTTCGAATTCGCCCACTGTGCCGAATCATCAGTTTTGTAGCGCACGCCGTAAAAGTCCGCCGATGAGCATATCGGCATGAAAACTCGTCCAGCAGGTCCCATTGCAACGGCCCGCAATGGCGGCGCGCGGCAATCTCTTCCAGTCCTTAAATAGTGGACCAACCGTGGTCAAATCGTCGCATCCTCCAGAATATCACCCGTGCCCAGTCTGGGGCTTTCAACATTCGGTAAGGAAGCCGGTCGACTACGGTCATCCTCTGACGACCGACTGGCGGTGACTTCGATGCCTCACTCGATCCGGTACGGTCTGTGAGCTCACATTGACAGCCACGGCGCGGCACTGGGTCGGCACGGGTCGCAAAGATAAGGTCCAATAATATATAAAAACGATCAGAATGATAATCGGTTTCATAATTTTTTTCTCGGGAAATATTATTCAAATCGATCGCAGCCTCCCGACGGGGCCTCCGGGGCCAAAAGACGCTTCCACGGCGTAAAAGTTGCCAACTCTCGGCGACGAATATCTAGTGCCTGGCAGTGGAAAGGATGGCACTTTGGGAAATATTAATATCCGTGCAACGCTTCGGACTTTCGGGTTCCGGCGCGGCGCAAAGTGAGAACATGAGAAACGATACCCATTTGCGCGCGTTGATTCCTACCCGATCCTTTCGCGATCATGCAAGAGGGTCACGGATCTTCCCGTCCCATGCTAAACAATTGCCAAATCGACCACATCGTCCCAGCGAAACCGAGCGAACAGAACGACGTTCGATCTGTCGATCGAAAAAGATCACTTCCTTGCAAGCCCCGACTAGGATAATTCTATTTCGCTAACCTTGGCCCAGCCGCCCGGCCTGGGAACGTGTCTCGGAACCGGTTCGGCCATGCTGAACCCCTTCTGCATCACCACCCCGTGCAGTTCTCGGTGATAAATCCATCCATATTAGCATCTCAATGGTGTGGCGATCGATCGGGGTCTCGGAAACGGGTTCCATGTTCGGTCCCGCGTTGGGTTTTGATAAATTTATGATTTTACTGATTTACGACCAAGCTTAAACCCTGCATCGGAGCGTCGGTTTCCGTGTCCGAGCCACTGCTTCCTTAAATCCCGGCGGACAGAATCGATTGGAATCGCTCTAGCGGTTCAGTTCCGATATCGATCCGAAATCTGCCGAGCGTGGTAAAATTTACCCACGTTCGTTAATACCGCTCTAAAGTAGGCCAAAATAAAACCCAGTAGCCGATCGCTTTACAAGGCTTGTAAAACCTAGGACTCATATTACAAGCGAGTCTTGTCCGACGAATTGCGGGCGATTACATTCGTCAGTGCTTTATCGATCAGATCCGGAAGGTCTTTGAAATAGATCCATAGGGAATAACTTTGATGTTACAGGTTGCTGCGGAGAAAACGATCAATCGCGATGAGAAAAACGGACTGTGGAGGACGGTTGCGGCTGAGGCAAAACGTTTTACAGCCGATCAGTGGAGGGTTGGTGTTATAAATCGATCAGAACGAAATCGTATTGGGTTTTATTTTCTCGGAAAGCGTTTATGGAAAGCGACCACCGCTTTGTACGTCACGGCTTGCCCACCACCTAAGAAGATTAAATTCTAATAACACTTTGGACATTTTGTAACGCAACGAGATCTTCGAAACCTTAGCGAAGTTTTCGATTCTGTCTGCAACCGGACATGTCGTAAAATCGGTAACATATTGGCATATCGACATGGATGCCACCCGCAAAAAAGGAGAACGAAAATCGAACAGAGTGCATTCGCCAAACTTTATGAGTTAATCTCTGTGATATAAAGTTCGAGCCGCATGCCATAAACCGGGTACATCGAAGGTTAGCCGAAGGATGGATCGGTTTGTCGACGGCTTAGCAATTTTTTAACTAGATTTTAAACTTGACAACGAACCAGCCCCGATGGTTTTGCATCCTCCGGTGCATCCGAGGGTGATCTGTTCATATTAACCACATTCGTAAGGATGTCTGTCCTTTCCAAAAAACATGCCGATGAAAAGATCACTGGCCATGGATCTAAACCTATACCCGAAAAGCTTGTTTTGCCGAACCATCTAACCGTGCACAGATTGTACGGAGGAACGGATCGAAGGATTTGAAACCCAACGTCGAGAATCCTCCCGGGACCGAATTCCAGAAATGAAGTCATAAATTACCCACGAAACCTGAGTCCAATAAAATAATGCTCGGCGCACACCGCCTCATCGGTCCCAGCGGTATGGTTTTATGATGATGTATTTAAAGTAGCCTTGTCTCGCTACTCGGGGCAGCGGGGACCGGTGTAGTAAAGGGTTCAACTGGTCGTAAATAATAAGCAAAGTCTGAGGTCATCCCGTGCGTCGGTGCTTAATCTTCCTTGACTTAGAACCGAGTTTTGGGAGCAGGTTGTTTCAATGTAGTTTTTGTCTAAAGTATCGTTGGGAAAGCAGAATCGGACGCATCTTTCAGGTGTGTTTTTGATGGAAAACTACGTCGTTTAGCAGGCATAATCGGGAATTTCTACTTTCCTTAGACTATTAACAATGAAGGCGTCCTAGATGGAAGAAAGATGAATAGTGGCACAAAACGGCATCAATAAATCCTTAGCCATTCCGAGATATTCATGCCTCGAACCTGAATCATCCGTGTTTATCCTGCTATCAACTCAGCAAAGGATTTTTTAAAACAGACCGCGACGCACCTGAGAACGAACCAAACAATCTGTCGAATGGTCAAGCGAAGGCCCACTGTTAAGACCTTCTGGTGGTGGTGAGAAACAAAAACCCAGTGAGTGAACAGGTTCCAAATATATGACGACCCCAAACTGAGGTAGACCCCAAAACCGTTTTACCGCCCTTTTCTTTTTTTTCGGGATTTATGAATTATATTTATTGGAATGTATTTCTCATATCGGGTTGCGGTTGTCCCGATGCCGGTTTATTTTTGGCTTAGTATATGCGTTCTCTCTTTCTCATGCTGTCCGGTGTGTGTCTTTTCTCAACCTCCGAGGGCCAATACTGAAGAGGTGATTTACAAATATGGGATACTGCGGGGAAAAAAGGAGAAGGCAAACGTTGTCCGCTTAGGAACCGCTTAGGAAGGAATGAAATTGTTGGCATGCTCGCGCCATAAATCAAATCCACGAGCGCGTCCCAAGGAATGCTGCCGGCAGCGTAACACTCGCCTTGTCCCTCGAAGGGGTCTATCCCGTGTTTTCGGGGGAACGCACGGCTCGATGACCTCCGAAAGGTTAGCGGAAGAGTGCGAGCTGATGCAGAAACTCCGAGTTTACCAGTTCCGTTTCGAGTAATGGGACGAGGAAACGGCAATCTTTGCATAAGTCTTCCTGCCAGAGTCGGAGGAATAAAGCTGTAGATCGAACACTTGCCTGTGTCTGTGTATTTTTAGTTATTCTTGCACGTTTTCGAGGTGTTATTTTCAGCACCATTCACTGTTGGCTTCCCGTTGGGAGGCTTTGGTGGGTTACATTATTGCATGTGCATCTTCGCACACACCTGGTGTGGCACCTGAAAGGACTGTGAGCAGGAAAGCAAAAGGTAACAACCTTTTTGAGGAATCAGATGTACTTGAACTTTGATCCGAGAAAGCGGTTGAAGTGTTAAAATTTGCGAATGGACAAAAAAGCCCCCCTCAACGGATGGTATTTAAAGCGAAGCGAGGTGAGGTCGCGATAATCTGCCGAACCCGGTTAAGCCGGGATTGGTCAGCAAATTTTGCGTCTGAAAAGAGTATTTGCAAGGATTTATCTTTTGTTGGACGATCGGCAAAGGTAGATGTGAGTATGGTTTTTTTTTATTTAAACAGACACATCCTTCTTGATGTTATGTACAGAATCGTTAATCTTATGGGTTGCTTATGCGATGTCAATCACATCCTTTTTTGAGTATCATTACAAATAATATGAGAAAAATGCTAAGTGAAACCTACTAGTAAAACGAACGATATCACATTAAGAAGAGTTGTAAAATTTGATGGATTAATTGTTGATAGCTATATAGGAATTTTATCTGTTTAGATTGTTGAAGTACCTGGCTATAAAGCACGTATTCCTTGAATGTGCCATAAACTCCTCAAAGCCGGATGTGCGATATGTTTACCTTTCGAGCTGACTTCAGCTTTACTTTGCCCAGGATCGGTTTAAGCCATCCGAGCGACATCCGTCCACTCAACAATTGTCAAAGGTCACAAAGCAAAAAAAGGATCGAACCATCAACACCCTCGAGATTCTCCAGACTCTCATCTGGCCGCCAGTAGCTAGAGGTCTAAGCATCGATCCAGCTTTGGGACCCCGATGTGCCCGACAATAATAGTTTAAGTATGATGTCAACCACCCGCCAGCCTCCGACGTTGTGCCGAGAACCGCTTCCACACCCTTTGCATCTCAACAAGCGTTTAGCCTGCGTTTCGGATGAAACGTCACATGTTGGGAAGGAGCGGGAAACGTGGCTCGAGACAGGTAGGGACGGCATGAGGACGGATCAACCGGCCTAGGCGATGGAGAAGGGCAAAAAAGTGAAACCCATGGTTTTTAAAACGTGTAATCCGATTAAAATCTTATTATTGACAACGGTGTCTGCCTCCGGAGCGGATTCCAACGCTTTTTTCCCAATCGCTCCTTTGCCCTCCGCCTTTCTCCTTCTCGCTTTCCTGTGTTTCACCTTCAACTAAAGCTTGGCACATGGTTGGAAGACAGTCCGCCATCGAAGGAAGCTGCGTCAACCGTACCACATATGCAGTGGGCAGAAGGTGACAGAACACCGTTGCTTTTGCAGACGCGTACCACACCACTCCAACAACACGCGCCCAACCGTTACAACTTGATCGTGGCCGAGGGCTGACAGGGCCAGGTGCTGGGGTGCAAGTGGAAGATAGTTTAACATCGACTAAACGTCAGTCGGACGCATTGTCACTTAATTTAAAGTTGTCGTTTCAATGCTGTGTGCATGTGACGCCCGCTCGATTGAAGTTAGGAGTGTTAGGAGGATGGTTAGGATTAGTCTTGGCCAGGCAGACGAGGAAAAACGAGATATACTACGACCAGACGAGATATAGTTCGATACCGAGGATGATTGGAATGCATTATGGTTTGTAAATTATTCATAGCATCACACAAGATGCATTTGCATCTGAAAGAAACGTTCTCTTTCGATGCAGAAATGATACGTCGAAGTTTATGTCTCTATTTAGCTTTTGCATGCTTATTATTGATGTAATTTTTTTCAAGTGTATTTCTAATTGACAGTAGATTTATTTTCTACAAAGTAACTTCTCCTTGAATTTTATACTTATTTTAAATAAATGTTGTAAATATTGTAATGCATGATTCTTTATTGATCTTCTAGATCTACCCTAATTTGGTTATGAATCTACTTAAGAATGTTGTTGAATATGAACTACAAATACATTTGCTGTTGAAACATTTGAACTATATGTCGAATGATTGTACCCATCACTAAGTCGAAGGACTGTGGGTTCCTTCCTTTACCTGCTTTAGCTAACTATCCATCAAAGTCAATCGTTCATAACTCACACCGTTAAACCACTCCCCGGATCAAGCTCGCAGCACACAGAAAGTATCACATCTGCGCTCCGGGGTTTTGCCGACGCCACCCAAACGGTAAAATATGTTTAGTTTTGTGAATGGCTTCATTGAACCGTAGAACGGACCAGAACGAACTTCCCCGCGAGCGAGAGGCTTTCAAAATCTGACACTCTTTGCAGTCTGTTGCTGGCAAACCTCGTTGCGGGAGGACACGAAGGACCGGTCATAATAGTACGAACAGCAACATCAACAACAACAATGATTATCGTCAAGCTTATGCTTATGTTAATGCGCAAAGTCAGGCTAGACATTAATCTTAATCCCGCCAAAGGAGATTATCCTTTTGCGCTTCTGCGCACACATCATTAGCAAGAAGGGAGCGTCCCTTGGGGGAAATGTGACGATTGGTTGGGAAAAGGGGAATAGTGGTGTGTCAGAAAGATGGTGAAACGGAGTGCACGGGCAACAAGTGGGTTTTTCGTGTGGGTTTTACATTCCGAATATGTGACCCGAACTGTTGCAGTGCCAAAGTCAAACGGTACAAAATCGGCTGTCTGGAGGTTCAGGAAGAAAAGCATTTCCCGAGCGCGATACATTGAATGCTGTAAGCCGTCGAGTGGATGGGATGGGAAATAGTTTGCGAGTGACAACCGAGTTGTTAAAGCTGGCAAGTGAATGCAGAGTGGAATGTTGGATTTCGAATGGGAGGATTAGGCTCCGCTGCACCGTTCGATTGTTGAACACGGTTTATATGGGCAATTGTTGTTTTATATGTGAAAATTCGGGGAATTTTTGGCATCTCTTCAAGTTTGGTTCTACTGAAAGACATTAAAAATGTAGCCGTATTTAATTGGAAGTACGTTCAACCAAATAAATTTGTTTTAAAACATGCACGTTTATTCCTAATTCACCACACAATCAGTTTGCTGTCTCAAAACGGCACACTGTTCTCACAAAACCATCTGCGTAAGGACCTAAAATCTCCATGATCAACAATCATAAGTTATGCAACCAGCTTCAGAGAATCAGAAAAAATGTCATAAAACGATTTCAAACGTTTCCCGCTGCGACTCGAGCCCATGCTCGAAATCATCCTCTAAATAACCGATCGTCCTTTCGGGTACTTTAATTGGGTGCATCATCCTGCGTGAGTTGATCGGTTTTTCGGTTTGATAGCTGCGAGTCGAGAACAGAATGCGAATCCTAATAGGTAGTGGTTAAGATAAAGCCCAACTTCCTCTCGGCAGGGTGTCTGGGAAATGTCCTCTCTCACACACACACACACAATTATTATCCCAGGTGTTTCGAGGTGTGACACACGTCCTTTATTGTTGTTGTTTTTTTCTCTCCTTTACCTTTTCCTGTGGTCTTTGTTTTTGGCGTCTATTTTCGGTTATTTATGGAACGTTTGCTTAGGGGCACTTTCGATGGTTGGAAAATTAGTTGTGAAAATCTGCACCCCGGCTGTCGAAGCGATTGGTTCGCAATCGTGCAAAGTCCATTCCCGAACAGCTGTTAAAAACTGCGACCGTTTTCGATCACAGAAGCATGTCCTTTTTCTCATTTTCTTCCTTCGTTCTTCCTTAAACTCAACAGCCCGCCAATAGAACGATGTCAAGAGTGTCCTGTGAAGTGAGCTTATGAACGTAAAACAAATAGAATGACCCACGGCCAGAGTCGGCTTCTGGAGTCCCCGGGGCGTTACGGTTTTCGTAAAGTTTTCCCCGATAACCGGCTGCCAGCTTTCCGGAATCGGACTCTTTCCCATCCTCTTTCGAGTCATTCCAGCATTTGAAGAGGAAGGAAAACATATGGCGCCTAAGAAACGTGCGCTGCGCTTGGAACGACGCAACAGAACAGTGGACCAATGTTCCGTGGTTGGCCTCACGTTAACCTTCATCTTCACCTAAAACAACGCGCATTCCTGCTAAGCCCTGTGCGGGGAGTTAAGAAAAGCACAAGCTTCTTCTTCGGCGACCCGAAGAAACGCGGTTCAATAGACATACCTGGCCGAGATTGAGCGGTAGAGGGCAAAAAAAGCTTCGAAACTAATCCGTGTCGATTAACCATTCATGCGGGGACCACCGTTTCGCCACCACTCCCCCCGGGGTCCCTTTATCCGAGGGGCTGGCTTTGGGACGTGATTGAGAAGGCATTAAAATTTCATAGAAAATATTTCACCATTAGCCTTGGGTCATTAATAATTTATGTACGGCGAAGCTGTTTTTCCGAGTCTTTTGTTTTTCTTCTCCCGTTTGTGGCCGTGCCGTGGCGGCCTTTCTTCTGGCCTTTCTTCTACTTCCACCGTTACACCTGTAGCTAGTGTCCCTCTTTTTCCTTCCCTTCCACAACCTTTGGCCGTTGGTGGAGTGTGGATTTGCGTGGCGGTGCGATCATCATTTTTTCCGATTTCTCATGCAATAATCCCAAATTTCATACCGTAATCGTGTGTGAAGTAGAGCCTCGCTCAATTCCACGCGGTGAACCATGTGCCATCGTCGCAGCGAGGATGAGTTACTTCTCGGGTTCAAAGTTTCACAAGAGGAAAGGTTCGAGAGCGCCGAATTACGTCCAATGATCGATAGTTGGTTTTCTAGCGTACGAAGCCAACTTTTCACTCGGTCCCGCAGAGAGATTACGCGAAACAAAGTCTTAAGCAACGAATGCAGATAGATCAAAACCGATTGGTTGAGCTTATGGACCCTCGATTGAGACGGTAAAGCGATTGGACACGATCAATTTTTAAACACTACGACCTCAGCCGACCGAAACGATCAGTGAAACCGAGATCGTTTTGTTTTGTGTGGATTAGTTTATGGAATGAGAGTTCCTCTGTATGTTTCAATAATTAAAATAAGTGTGACAAAGTTTTGTGGAAACCAAAATTATTATACAAAAGGATACAATGGCTCGAATGGCTCAATCACAATATCATTTAGGATAAACAAGCATATACTGAAAATGTTACAAGGACGCATAAACATTGTTTTGAAGCTCGCGAATGGTTACATTTTTGTTACTCAAACAGCATCAACAGTCCTGTACGATAGCCAACATTTCAAACAGGAAAAGTGCCGGTCCTCAACCTTAACGCGGGCATACACAAAAACACCCCTTCGATGATGCCAAAGTTGAAAAGCCCGGAATCTTAACTCGAACGACGAATGCCCTCGTCAACTTCGGCTTTTCGACATGAGGAGGAGCTTTTTTGGAGTGACTTTCGTTTGGCGTCGACGAAACGAAACTAAAAGAAGAAGTTAGTTTGCATGTTGTGCCCACAAGTAGGTGCGAACGCGCTCGACAATATCTTAAGCTCACTCAAGTGCACCCACTCCATGTCGTGGCGTGTCGGCAACATTAGACGGTTCGCAGCACCGATCATCTCGCCGTGAACATCTTCATTCGCTCGATTCGCTCGAAGGAAGGGAGAAGCTGCCACCATCACCGACCGCTTCGAACAGCACACAGTTGCAAGTGCCTCCGACTGACGATGGCCTCCCGAATGCGCACCGGAATGGTGGTAGGCTGCCCCGAAAGTCGCTGGATGCTCAAGAGATCCGACCCCTCGCCCATCGCCCGGAGTGGCCCGGATCGGTTACATCGAGTTTGTTTTCCACCAAAACCAAGCTAAAGCACTCCACGCAACGACGCGGCCTGCCGAGACTCAAGTGGTCGGAGGAGGACGTTGGGTTGGGCGAGGCTAAGCGTGGCCACTTCGGCCACTTCGACGTTTCACCCCGTGGCGTGGAGCCGAGAAGGTTTCAAGTTTCCCGATTTCATGGTACGTGTTCGAAGACGCACCCTGCCCCGTTCGTAGTTTGTTTTCGGGCTTTCGGGTGATGCCTTCGAGTGGATCGACCTCTTCACATCCAAAGAGGCGCCGCAAGATGAAACACTATACCCTACCGGGGACGTCTCCGAGATTGGTTACAGCTTCTGGGAGCTTGCAGCTTGATATGCCACTGCTTCTAAATAACTCCCAAAGAAGGAAAACGAGGACTTTTAGAACTAAGACGACAGACCGACCACAGGTTTGAGGGTGTGATTTTTTGCATTGAAAATCAAACTAAAGAAAAGTCCCATGGGACCTACCATAAACAAACCGTGTCACCGATCATGTACCGATCGTAAAATGGGACACTTTACATGCTTTTGCATGAAAAATTCCCATCCCCAAAAGGAAAAAGTAACAAAATCTCTCAACCGAACGTGTCGTTTCCCAGAGACAAACCTTTCTTGCCGCAAATTAGTGCACAAAACTGGTCATTTGAATGTGCTGCAACGGATGCATCTGAAGTCGGGCGCCAGATGGACCATGGACCACATATGAGGAAAGACGATGGCGAAGAGCAAGAGCTTAGAATTCCAAAATCGAATACCACTGATACCAGATGGAAGCTGGGAAGAAAACGGACAAACCGAATGTGGTAACAGGCGCAACATCGATGCTCGCAAGGGGTTGAAGTTTCTGCGCAGATTTGCATAAATATGTATAAAATGTAAATTATATCACCCAGTGTGTGGCTTTGGCGAAACCTTCGGCGTCCCGAGTTCGATGTTTTAGCGAGGCGGCACCCATCGTAGGGTGTCTTCGACATGTAAGATCGATCCTAAACTTCAAAGGAAAAAAACTAAATTTAACGCCGTCCCAGCGGGCTCAATTCTACGAACGCCGACGGGAGCCGATGGTGTTTAGATTTTCTTCCCTGCTTTCATCGATGTTTTCAGTTTCTACGACACAGGTTTTGGGTGTCATCGAAACCGCAAGGTAGCATAAACGACGAGGTAGCCACAAAATTACCATACAACAACAGTGCCTTCTCGGGCAGCTGAAAATCCGGAGGGCAGGCGTTTTATGCTGCACGGCTCACTATCAAATTACACGCCCGAAATGAGCCAGAGATTACTCTGACACGGACGACATCCTGCCTCCCCGGCGCTCGACGCTCGTAAAATCCACCCCAACCGGCGAAGGTGAACTCGGGATCGATCGATAATGTGTGATCTTGACTGACGACTCGCCACACTCCACATGACGTAAAGGAAGTCATCGGTGGATGAATCATCCTTGTGATAGTCCCATTTTAATATATCTAGCCTTTTCTAGGCATTTTCAACAATCTTTCAGTTGATTGTATGTCAAGAATTAGAGAAATTGTTTAAATTCATCCCCCGCGTAAGAAGTATGACGTTTCCAAGAAAATGTCTCACATGCTTGACCTACTTAGAGTCTATCTTTACGCTTTGTGCAGTGGAAAGAAAGGCTTTTCAATTTACATCTACAAAATTCAACCATTCAATTACGTTGGCTCGTGCGCACGCCACGAAAGCATTGATAATAAGTCGAAAGCACATCGTATTGAGGTACAAGAATTGAACATTTTATCGCGCAGAAAGTATCTATTTTCTAGAGGAAATACAACATACCTCCAGTTGAAATTGAAAAGATGAGCGCACTTTATGGCATAGAATGGCCATTACTTGTTTAGTTTTGCTCTTTGCTTTGCATGTTTAAGAAATGTTTCGTTTTGAAGCCTTTGTACGGATCGGTTTAAACCACGACAGCGCATTCCATAGTGTTTGGCATTTTTCCCCCGCATCTTTGCACAAGCAGTTGTTGCGTCCTACGGGCGGCAGAGTGGTGGAAAAATTCGAAAGCGAAATCGATTCGACACGCTCTTCGGAAACATTTCAAACAAACCCTCCAACCCATCGGGGTACATTGCGGGAGATTCCACTTTACCACCCAGCTGGGCAGGATCACTCCATTGGATTCGATCGATCGGTTCGATAAGGGCTCAATGAAAAACGATGATGCGCTCAGATTTCGGTGCTGCCCTTACAAATAACCGCCTTAAAGTTATGCCAGGAATGTTCGCCGAAGAATCGTTTCCGGGTGGCATTTTGCGATCTCTTGTGCAGGTCTATTTGGGATGGGGTTTACCCAACGCTGTTAAAGACTGCGACATGTTTATTCTGAAGCGTAAAGAAATCTCTAGTTCTCAATAGTTCTGAGCATAAATCTGCGATTCAAAAGGCAGTCATGTGAGCTGCTTACAGCATCCCTCCATTGCGGTGAAACCTCAACACAAGTGTCTGCAATATCATCCGCTGCTTCCCACCGCGAGGCCACACAGCGCAATCGAGCAGCATCATGCTCATTTCCATTATTTCATATTTTAATTTGATTTTATCTCGCAGCTCGCGGCCTCTCGCGCCGTTTAAAGTCACACCGAGCGGCGAGCTTTGTGAGGCTCCGTGCCGTCGGTGTTTGTGAAGAAAAAGGCCCCGGAGTAAAACCATCTTCTCCGCATCACAGCGGCATAATCCGAATGATCTTCAAATCGGCCCATCTGTGGTGTCCCTGCGATCGTGACGTTTCATACGGGAATGACTTGCGGTAAAAAAATAAACTGGTACCCGCTCGAATCTCCCCAAAGCCAACGGTGAAGGCGAAAGCCGGTAAATTCAGTATTGCTCAAGGGTAGCAAGTGTGTGTGTGACCCTCTAAGAGGCATGGATGATTCCATGCGACCGGCGGGGCTCGAAAAGAAACTATTTTTCATTTATCAAAAGTGAAAAAAAACTTTAGCTCGTCATATAAAAGTGTACACAATTTCGTTAAGCTGCCTCCAACCTCGGTATAATAATCGATTATCAATTCCCTTCGGAAGTATCACTCGAGCATCGGGGAAGAAAAGGAAACGAAAAGTCATGAACCCGTCCATTTCGCTCCGTCGTCTTTGACAGATGAAGAAACGTGGAGACACAAGTAAGAAGGGGAAAAAATAACACAAACTGTGTCCGTTGAAGAACGCGCTCTGAAGAACGTGACCGAACGTGACAGAAACTCATACCCCGGTTCGCGGTCCGAACGAGAATCCATTCACAGGTCTCCAATCCCCAAACCGTCTCCAGGCGTGTGTCCTTCCTTATTCCTTCATGTCGCCGGCCACACGACCGCCAGCTCGCCGACGATCACGTTTGACAGGTCGGTTTGCCCTTTTTTGACAGTGTTTTGATCGGCTCGGAATATTTTATATCCCACCACCGTCGGCCTGCGGGGGTCACTTCTTACCTTGAGGTGTTCCAGTTTGATGTCCATCATGATCGGCGTTTCTGGGTCCAGCTTCGGCTTAAGGAGACGGTCCTGTCGTCCGCCCGTCTGTCTGTCGGTCCGAAGCGGGTTCGTGGTTCGCTGAAGGGTTTAAGCCAGCTCCAGTCAGCTGACAGAGCCGGCACCCGGCGTCAAATCGTCGGTGTCCGTTTCTAGACGACAATTTACCGTTTGTTTCGTTTGTTTGTTTGTTTTTCTTGTTCACTCGCCGTGCAATAACTTTGTTTACTTTTTATTCATCCAACTTTCATGCAACGATGTTATTAGAATCATGTGCACTAACAGAAACACTTTTTCGAGCACAACTTATCTACACACAACTGGAACGTGAAGGTCGCCAAAAATTCCCGCCAGTTTCAATTTATTTCATCTTTTGATTTGACACCTTCCGTTGTTTCGTCACGAGCGGCGCGGGAAAAACAACCGGCGGACAACCGAGCGCAGATCCAACCGTACCGACGCGCTCCCGTGGACTAGCGGCACACACCTGGCTCGCTGGACACCGGAACTGGTCTCCACTTGCCCCAGCACAGCCTGACCCATACCGTCATCTCGCTCGCGGAAAGCATAACAACTCGCACAGCTTCCCTTTTTCGCATCGATCGCGGAACTGCGCGGACTATCTCTCTCTCGTACTCACAACATCGACCATTCGCGATCGCGCGATCGACGACCCACAGAGCAACGCGAAGATCGTACCAAATCGGGAAGACAAAACAAAACAAAGCTGCTACAGCGGCGGCAAACAAAAACACGCGTCCATTCATAAAGCGAATCTCGAAGCGAACTGGCCACGGTTGCCGTTCATTTTGTATTTTCCTACGCGCACGCCGCACAGAGATGCTGTGAGTGACCGGCGGGACCAGCGTGAGTGCTGCTTTTACATAACCGCCATGGGAAGGGATATCGAGCATATCCATGCTGGATAAATATATGCTCTCAGAGCATATATACAGCACTGAACAGAAGGCGTGGCTTCATAAACATTCTCAGACGGCATTTCCTTTCGCCTGGTTGAAGGTTCCTCACTTTCCACGGCGCATGTTTCCACCAGCCACACGTTCTAACGGCCGTTTCCTGCCAAGGATTCGAGCCGCCCGTAATCAACATCCTGCGGGCAGAGCGACGTATTTAGACACCATTTATTTACGGTGTATGTGTGCGGGCAACGTTCTCGTTTTGTCCTGTCCGCGTTCACCTAGTAGACTTTCATTTGTTTGCGGATGCTCCCTTCGGGGAACTTCCGCTTCCTGCGACCGAAAGTTCATCACGCCGCATCCAGCCGGGACTGGATTCCGGAACAACACGGAGGGGATGGACAAAAATTCGGTATGTTTTACCAGCGCTCGGGATGCTGGATGTTGAATGTTGTACCTTCGGTGACGGACGGTTGTTTCGTGTTCTGGTGGTGTTCTACCCATGCAGAGGGTGCTTCAATGAATCGCGATCCCCGGGAGAGAACTGGAAAATTCAATCCAATTACCAGAAGGGAATATATAATGATCGTACTTTGCTCGGCTCTTTAGCGAATCGTTTGAAATCTGCTTATCAAATTTAAGAACTTTAATGCAGACCCGGTCGTGACGGTAGATGTTTGGCTCTCTCCCCTAAAAACAGTTTGTCCGCGTTGCTTTGCTTTACAATTGCTTTGCAAGTGAAAACTTTGCGAATTTTCATTACCTTTCACCAGTTGTGGGGCAGTGTCTTATTTAGTCGACTTGAAAGTAAGACTGCGTGATTTTATAAATAACCATTTTCCTAGTGTTTTGGGAACCTGTTGAGATTGGGAAGCGTTTCTTATACATAAACACGGGCTCATTTCGGCTGAAAAATTCTTTGCGAAAAGGACACTTTTCTTGCCTAGAGGATTTTTAAGTCAGCGGAATAAGTGTCTATCATGACAATCTTTGCAAGAATATCAATAATTTACCTAATTTTATATGCCTTCACTACAATTATGTAAAAGTCATTCATCGAAAACCATTGCTCGGTGGCTCGTGACAGACGGAATTAAATCACTATTTGAGCAACTAATTCCTGTCAGCGTGTAACCATTCAATGTGACCCTTCTTTCACACCTACGCACACCTTCAACGCACGTAGCACGTGGCGATGCACGTTTCCGGGCGTGGGTAATTAGTTATATTTATTTTACTCCCCACCTCTGCCCCTCCGACGGCTGCTTCAAGGCGAGGGAAAACGGAACATACTTTATGCGAATATTGCGTTACAAAATCAAGTCCCTCATGCAGGACGAGGGCTGTTCGCCGGATGCGCCGTCGATGTCGATGGGCCGGGCGTGTAATTCAATTTGCTTACTGTCAAAATAGTTACACAGCATCAAATCACGACGGAAGGCAGCGAGCTTTAGGAATTTTATTGTGCCATAATAAGGATAATTACAGTCTGGGCGTGCAAGCAGAGCGCGAAACATCGCCCTTTTAGTTTATTCAAACATTGGGCTATAATTTTGCATACTGTCGACGTGTGTTTAATCCGTACAAATGCTCGAAAGAACTTGAATAATGTTTCTTAAACATTAACTTAGTTAATAATCAAACATATTTACCTATTTTCTTGATGTCCTCACCTTTTACCTATACCCATTAAGATCCTTTTCGATAATCGAAAGACCAAACGCGCAATGATGTCCAGCCACTCGATGCTATCCCAATCCTCCGATTACCATAAATAATGGCCTCGCAGTTAAAAATCAAACGACAAGCTCAAACATCATTCTAACATCTTGTTTATTGCGAGATCGGCCATAGCTCGATAAGAGATGCGCTCTAGGAGTAATAACGACTGTACATTGTTACATCTTTCGAAAAAGGGTAGAGGACTTCAAAATCCCACGGTTTTCGGGGTCCAACTCTGGTCAACCTGTCGCCGTTACTTAGGCGAGGTAAGAGAAGCCAATCCCAGAGTGGATCCGTCATCCTTGAGCTTTCGTCCATCAATAAATCCTATTAACAATCGATTATACAAGTGAAGCGCCTCGACTAATCGTTTCGGAGGTCGAACTATTCGTGGCAGCCTCATTCCAGAAGTGGACATCACTTTTACAACCCGCATACAGCTGACGACGGCCCGAAGACAGCTGAATCACGGCACACAGAAACGGAGGGAGAGAAAACCAACATAAGGTAACAAAAGGAAGGTGCCCAATTTGACGACCGTTTGACGCCACCTTCACCATTGGGTGGCACAATCTAACGAAGGAGGCAAACACCCGTCCCGCAGCGGGATGGAGGGTCTGTTTTATGTTGAGGTGTCAATAAAACTGATAGCCCAGTGGTGCTGCCGTGCCGCGCTCCCTAACCCCTTCGGAAGGTGGTGGAATAAAGTCCTAGACTTGTAATCCACCGGCTCCTACAACATTTAAACACTTACCAGTGGTTTTTTGTTTCCCGATTTCTGACATAGAGAGGATTAAAGTAGACAAAACGCGACGAAAAGCAGCGAAAGAGTCGTCAAACTGTTGGTAGAAGTCCCATTCCATCCTTAGAGGAGGAGATGAGCACAGGTGGAAGGGACGTTTTGAGTCGTTTTAGAAGAAACATTTACGGTTATGTTACGAGCAGCAATAATAAAGATATCGCTCCAGGTTGTGGCACAAGTCGCTAGACATTTTCCTTATGGGTTTTAGGGCATTGTACGTGTGTGTATGTGTGTTTATATTTCAGCGTTGTCTCCTGTTCGTCGTCGATTAATTTTTTCTGTTGTTCATTTCTATTTTACGCCTCTCATAAACCTATCTGGCTTTTCATTTTATTTTCCATGTTCACTTTATTCCTTGTTGTCATTTGTTATTATTTCTCTCTTTTTAATGTCCTCAGCATTTTTTCCCTGTTCTCCGCAGTCAATTCGCAGCACCAACAACCCGGTTCTTCCTGTGTCCACCTTGGTCTTTCTATTTGGCTAATGTTTGTTTCTTTGATTTGCTACGGACATTAATAGCGCTAATTTATAATCTAGCGTGAATGCCCGCCGAGCCGAAAACTCCTATAGAATATGAAATGTGTTTTTCCACTCCACCGTAGCTCACCAAGCGGATTATTCGGTCACCTAACCGAACGTGTCTAGAGCCTTTGGACCGTCAAACTCACCCACCCACCTACCACCCCGGGGAGGAGGTGGATCGAATTGATTTAGATGGAAAAATCGACACAATCGCCCGATCGACGCAATTCGCGCCCCGCGTTGACACGGGCGACAGGTCATTTGTAAGATTTTTTTATTATCATTATCATTCTTCCAGCCCCGGGTCGGGCCCAGGGAGCAGTAAACGTGAATCAAATATTATAATCAATCGCAATGAAACGGCATACGACGCGGCCGATGTGGACAGCGACGACCGGATGCTGATAAAACTTACGACTCAACTGATCGATCGCCGAATTCGGGAAACGACCGTTCGCTTGTTTTGGAGCACTCTATTTCTCACACGGGGTTGGTAGTATGTTTAATGGACAGCCGAGTCCATCATATTTCATCCCATTTCACTGCATTGTAACGGTGCTGGGCGTTGGAGGACATGGCGTGAGAACTTTCGGTGATATTTACGAACCTCCTTCGGTTTCTGGATGAAGGAAGTTCAATCAATGTAAATTATTTATCGAGATTTTTCGGATTTGCTTAAGGTTAATTGCCCAACGGGCGGACCCTGAAAAAAAGTGAGTCGTTAAAAAAATTAGTAACCTAGAATAGAAGACAATTCAATTCAACAAACATTGCAATCATTTAAACTGTGAACCGTTACGGAAGTAATAAACATCAATGTTAATGATGCTATTTGAAAATAAGTTGTTAAAAATTCATATCTAACTTCATCTAGAGCTATTAAACTCTCCCAATACAGCCGAGAAAGTACATACTTTCCAAACCCACCTACTCGAAAAAACACATCCAGATTGAGATCGATTGCATTTCACTCACATTTGGTTACACTGCGTGATGAATGGTCACCCGTATTAATCACGAGCGCAAGCATGAATGTGGAGCAGAAATTATGGCCATCGCCCGGCAAAGGGCAGTCTTTCAACGGACCCACTCCAAACGATTCAAGGGTACAACTGTGTTTTCTGTGTTGGCAAATTCTATGGTCAACATTGATGTGGGTTAGGTGTTAACGACCACATATTTATCACGAAGAAAGGTTGTAACGAAAGGAGAAATTGCGCGATGAAATACGTGGCCAAGCATCCAAATGGAATGCGAGGAATTGATACTTTTTACTTAGACTAGTTTGAAATGACTCACTCAAATATTCTTTACAAGGCTAGGGTTGAAACTTCATACAAGAGGGTTTTGCGTAAACTACGGCCACTTCACAAAACGGCGTTCAAGCATCTGCACGAAATCAATCGTCAATATGGCCAATTGAATCCCCTAGTCGCCTTCAGACAAACGTCCTGGTTATTACTTCCGCCAAGTTTCCTCCTCAAAAATATGCTACACAATACGCTTCCTCCAGCGGAAGCAAACGATTTAGCAAAAAGAAAAACCCCTTCGCTACATTTGAATATCTACGTGCGTTCGCGTGAGTCCTTTAAAAAAGAAAATTGTGAAATCAAGCCCCGGTAACAAAACGCCATCGGAAGTCAATCCTTACCGGTTAATCCTGTCCTCAAAGCAAGAAGCCAAGACCTCTCGAATGTATCGCTGTCTGCTGGTAGCTAGCGGGATTTGCCAAGCCACAGCTCGCAAGCAGTTTCTTCTCGTGTGGCCAACGGAAAATGTGATACGTGTTCGTGCTTTAAAATCCTTTCCGATTTTCTACGGATCACGAATGGCAGCACTTAAAGCGCACAAATTATGACGCAGACGATGGGTGCGATTTGTTGTCCGACTGCGAACGCAACACCGACACAATTGTTATCAACACCGATGGCATTCCGGGTCAGGAAGGAAGCCTCCCTAATTTATTGACCATGCAAAATGGCCGACCCGAGGGGAAACGGACGCCGTGTCTGTCGGCTTTTTGGTTTTCATTGGGCAAACGCACTCGAACAGGAGTGACCAAGGGTAGACTGGCCTGCTCAAGATTGTGTCCATTCAATGGTACGTAAATCATCAATTTCAACGCCGGTCGTCTCCAGTGAACGCATTCTTCCTTGTAGAGTGTGGAGCGAGCTTCAACAAAACTTATTCGGTACTTAAAATACCTGAGAATTTAAACATATTTCGAGATGATGCTCGAGACCTACCTGACAGCCTCCGAACACCTTCATTGTTAAACTGAAAGTTAAATTACAATTATATAAATGTTAAATACTCTAACCGACACCCATCCTGTATGTCATACCACATCACACGCACATGATATCAAGTTTTATAATTTTCTTTCTCAATCTGTTTCAAACTTATAAATATTCCCCAAAAAATTATCCAATCTGTGACCATTTGACCACCTTCTGTAAAGTGCACTTGGCTCGGAACTACATTTCACAGCTTTGGTAGCAAGTCAAAGCTTTGGTAGGTAGTCACGAAGGCGAAAATAAACCGAACAACCATATCGACCGAACCTTCGAAGGTGTCCACGGCGGCCGACACGACTTCAGAGCTGCAAAGTCCGTGTGCGACGACACACACGCGCGGCGACGAGCAATGAAAATCGTAAATTATGTTTATTAATAAATAACAATCATAAATTTCCTCATATTTGCATTGTGCGCCCGTCCGCGCGAATGGGTTGGTCTGAAGTAGTTGGGAAAGGAGAGGAGAGGGTGCACATGCGGGAGGTTAAAAGGGTGGCAAAAGTC
>KE525352.1:1626415-1650124 GCA_000441895.2 Anopheles sinensis | reverse complement strand
CAAAAATGTAGCTATCATCAAGCCCAAGCGTTGCTCAGAGTCACATGGAATGTAGGAACATTGTGAAATAATTGTACATCCTTTTACTGGAGTTGCAAATGTGTGCAGCGATGCGCTCCATCAACATTCAACTCATATGAGCTATAGTGCAAGTGAAAAGGTAAGGAGCACTTCTCGCCATGTAGCTTTAAACGGCCTTAATTTTTATTCTGAGTCTGTGAAGTCAAGTTGAATTAACACTTCTAAAATAAAGTTAAACATTCCATTGGAAAATTAAAAACTTTAGTTGTTCGTAAATCCCTTGGATTATATATACATTTGTACAAGTAATATATTATGGCGCATCTAAGTTTTATAACTTTCGCCACACACTGTAAGTTGCGCGCTTAAATCCGGATTCTCTTCACTTCAACGCGAACCGAATCGAATCGATTGCGTTGGAGGCTGCGAAGGAAAGCGAGAAAAGAGCGTTGGCGCAACAAATTCAGTTCCCCGCAAACCCACGCCCCGCAACACCATGGTTTTGAAGGTGAGGAGCGGGAAGTGAAAAATCGGCGATCCGAAAGAATTACACCAGTAAGCAGGAGCGGCTTTAAATAATAACAATAATCGGTAAATCAACCTGTAAACATGGGATTTTATGTGTGTACATATGTTAAACCCTTTTGATCGGTTATTACATACGGCCGGCTGCATTGCCGGCGCACCGTTCGTGGACAGTTTCGTTTTGGTTTCACATTTCCCGACCGAGGATCGAGGCTTGCAGCTATCGTGCCAGGAGGAATGGTTCAATCCGGTGGCCCGTCAATCCGCAAAACCTCTGGCCCGGTTCCCCGGTTTCAACCTTCCCAACGAAGTATCGGTTACATTGCCATAGCAGGCCATGCCACGGTGCGTTCAGCAAAAGATGTACGAACAACCATTACAGTTCTTTTCCCTTTGCGATCGGTCGATGTGGGTGTTGATCACAATGCGCTACCCGTAGGTGTTTCTTCACACCTATCAATACGTTGCACAAACTTATGGCAATCGGTAGGACAATCGACTAGTTCCGAGTAGATAAACGTAAAATATAAACGGTTTATGATATACCCGAGTGAACAAATTGAAAGGAACCTTTGGCAATCATTTGTACATCTACTTGCCGTCATTAGCAAGGGATCTTTATGGCTTCCTTTAGATATTTAATCTTTTGATCCAAAATGATTTCATAATAGAAAGCAACCAAGTTTGCTTGCAAACACATTTTCACAAATGTAAAGAAGATTGATTGATAATAAAACTTAATAATCACAAAAATTGGAAATCAACAAACGCAATTCACTTAAGCTCTTCTCTTTGGATCAATTGCTTTACAAACATGCCACTCCATCAGTTACCAACATTATTGGAGTCCTCCAGCGCGTATACGAACGAAGCGTCTCAATAAATCGATATCTTTCCTATTGCAGAGTTTCCCCAATTCTATCAGGTACCTTACCGATGGAAAAACTACTCCAATTTGAACGCTTGCACAACCATTTTCCGTGTCCCGTTTCTGATTGAAATGCAACGCACGAACCGACACCCTATGATGCGTCCGCCAAACGCGGCCATTGTAACGGCCTTCTCGCCGCTTGATTATGCGTGTTTGATTGCACCGAAGGCAGCGGTGCATCGTGGTTGTGCATACAATCAATTTGCACCACTGCGATGCCATTCCCGATGCACGCACGTGCGCACGATTTCGCGATGCAAATGCACTTTGAACTTTTTTGTCCTTTGATGAGCGATATGATTGGTAAAAATTGAACCGGTACATAAAAACCTTTACCAGCGTTGTTCATTTCTGTGGGTGGCTAGAGGTTTAGGTTTTAGCGAAAGTTGGTTTGAGTTCTATCGGAATACTAAACATTCAGATATTCACACCGTCCATCACGAATGACGGAATAAATAAGAAAACTTTGGAAGGAAAAATATGCAAAAAATAATGTTTTAAATTGTTCATCCTATTATTATAGTTTCATAAGTTTTATTAAGTATCTGTGATATTCTATAGTGTAAACATTATTTTTGTTATGTTTAAACCGTTCAAACAACAAGACAGTCAATATTTAAATTTTACAAATAGGCTTGCGACTGTTCCTTCCCATATTCAAATCACTCAATCAACTCAACTATTTATCGTTCATCTCGGGTTAATTTAATAATCACCACCATCATCCACCTAGTCTCGGGGACAAAACGCAAGAATTACCCAAATCTACCCGAAACAACGTTCGAAAGGGAAACATTCTGTCGGCCAAAGCCACGGCTCAGCGCATCTCAAAAGCACCCTTTCCGATTTTGGCATGCACACATTTTCATGACATTCGGGAAGGCCAGAAAGGAAGAAAACCGAGGCATTCAACATAACCATACGAATTAGCAACTGTTGTGACAAGTAAAGTGATAAACGTGGCAACATTTTTTCCCCCTTTCCTTCCAAAACGGAACGACGCGATGGCTCCGAACGTTGGCCTTTTGATTCCGAAATAATTACCGGTTCGGTCAAAGCTCAGCCCGGAATCGGAAGCGACCCTATCTGGCCCCTTGGCGGGGGCTGGGAATGTAACCGCCTGCTCATTAAACTGTCACAATAATTACAAACATCGGCATCAGGGCGACCACACATTTCGGCATCGCTGCCCATCGTCGTGCGATTGTCGATTGTGATTGATTCAATTACATCGACGTATCACGATTAGATTTCGTACCGAGGCTACGGGGCGATAGTTTCTTGGCAGCCTTTTTCCATCACCCACTGATTTACGGAAGCCTTTCGGTGTCCTTTTGATTCCATATGTTACGGTTGTGGTTGAGGTTTTCCCTCGTAAAACGTTTAAAAGTTGTCAGAACGAGCCTGGTTCATGAGGGTTCACGATTCAAACTATTTTTCTCTACCCCGGATGTGGGCGGTTTGTTGCATGTTTCATCTGTTACAGATGGTGGACCATTGGACTTTACCAGCCTTCACAATTGAGGAGATAAAAAGAGAGTTTATATATTTTTGAAACTTATTTTAAAATACATTCGTGACAGGTTTCTCATCAACATTCAATAAATAACAGAAATAAATTTACTTAAGGACAAACATCTTAGATAAAATATTCTGTTTTACCATCAATTCAACCGTTCTCTAGGATGAAATCTGTGTACAAATTGTTCACATAGTTATCCGATTGTAACAAAACAAACAAGTGGTATAATATAACCAAGTAGATTACTCGACCGAGCAGTATATTGAATAACAATTCTTTTCTGTCTGCCCACCGAATCTGAAAACAATAAAAAATTCATACCACGAACTGCTCGCTTTCTCTCCATTTTCCCCCCCAAGTAACAAGCAAAACTTTCTTTCTTTCTTTCGAAAGGAAACCCTCCCGTTGGGTAGTGAAATGTAGTATCTTCCCAAATTACCGGTTGCTGTATGCGAACCTCCACGGACGGCCGCCATCGGATTCCGGAGCCGAGAACAGATTTTTCCTTATAAATATTCATTGCGCAACTGTGGCAAACTAAAAGAAAACCGTGGGTGGATTTTGGCGGGGGCGTGGAAAGTAAACTCGAAACGTCCCTCCGATTCCTTTCGGAGTTTTTCCGAAGCGTTATATTTTTTCGATTTTTTTCCTGTGCCATCGCAAACAAAGACAGGTTCCTGAAAGAAACTGAATCTAGGAAAAAGAGATACGAAAGAGTCCTTCGAGCAAATAGTACATTCCATTGGCATCTGTATAGATTCCGTTGCCGGTGAGATGCCCGTGTTTCTTCGCTTGGGCAACGATTGGCGAGCGAAAATGGTGAACAAAAGATTTTGTTTAAATTGAATCAAATTGGGCGATTGCTTCATCAGAAAATACAGGAACAACATCCGCCTTTGGACCGGTTCTGCTCCGTTCGGTTGGCTGCCTATCCGGTGGGATTAATCCACCGGAAAACTAACTCAAGAGGAAACACTCCGACCGCCTTTTTCACGAGGGAAAACAAAATAATAATATTGTTAAGAAATGGCAGAGCAGTGTGTCTTAATTTAGTAGTATAAGAAAAATAAATTCGCTAACTTGCGATGTCTGAATTAAAGCTTCCAATTTGTCAGACAAGTTGTGGAAATTATTGAATTATTTTTATTTTTAATACATGAATCTGGTATAGCCATTCTTAAACTTCTTACTGATTTTAGCTACATTTGTTCGTCATATCCTACTAAATCTTGTTCTGTGTCGTATCGATGGAAAATATACAGGACAAGGCCACCGAATGGCGAAAGCATTTCCCACAAAAGTTCATCAGGGTCGTGTGGCGCCAATCAGAACAAATTGTATACGTTTACTGACACACAAAAGATGTTCTGAGAAAAGTTTTCTTAGTATCCGACTTTTCCACCGATGATCTTTCTTTTAGCAATCTTGTCAATATCATAAACAAAGTTATCTTTTCTGCTTTGTGTGTAAGATTGAAGCCTTGACGCAGTAGGTCACCTGCTTTCATGAGGAACACGTCCTTTTACATCGGGTTTCAAAAAGAGAGGGTACCTTATGCATGCCATACGTGCCCGTTGTTTCCTCCCAAACAGAACCATCACATCAAACACACCACCATCCTTGCTGATTTGTGAAGTTTATCTGTATTCAATACCACCGTCGTCACTCATGTATTCTTCTTCGTCCCGGGAGAAGGGGAAGCAACCAACCGTGTAACAACCGCACCGTACCCCGCATAAATCCGATTATCCTGGCGTGTCCGGACGTCGACGAATAATTCGCCGTCCACCCTCTGTTTCACGGCGGAATCACACTCGAACCGGGACCCGGCTCCTGTCTTCGTGACGAAAAAGTGACGAAATGACGAATTGATTCAACTCGGAGGGTGGCCACCTTCGATTCCTCCCGCACGGCCGGATCTCCCGGGCATCATCATCAGCGGCGTGATTGTGCCATCACACGGGCAACCGTTTGAAGCTGAATGAATGGGAAATCAAATTACAATATTACGCACGCGAACGATACCGCGACGTCGAGGGCTTGATCCTGGTGGTTTTTCCGACAACCTCACGGGCAAGGACGATTTTTCTACCCTTCCAGATAGTCCCGACATGTATTTCTGTCACAACCTACCAACCCTGTGTCCCGGATGGATGGACGTCTTGTTTAGTTTACGATTCAGTGAATGCATTACACATGTTCGCATTTCGAAAATTCTCCCGGCATTTAGTTTCCACAAGCTAATGTGTTATGCCTTAAAAGAAGAACATTTGGTTTATTTACCTAAAACAAAGTGTAGAAAAAATAAAATCGATTCTACATGTACTAGGGTCTCTATAAATAACGATTATGTTCATGTCCTTTATTCAAGATTTTAGCATGAATTTGGATTAGAGATTACGAAATAGGGTTAATACAGGATTTTGTGATAACCAATCGTTTAAGTAGAAAAGGACAGTCGTTGACGAAGATCTATACTAATTAATGAACATGTATTCAACACGTTCAAACCAATTTGTTCAACAACATCGTGTATGTTACGTTATTTAAGGCACATTATTCGCCTTTCTTATACATAAATTTCCAACTTAACTTTAATATGAAACAATGAACGAATTCACATACTTCAAATCGACACATATTTTAGAACCATTCTGAAAAGTTATTGACTTTGTTTTGTCCACAATAAATCCTCGAAAAGTAGCAACAAAATCCCAGTGCTGCACGCTTTTCCAATGTCGTGAGAACTGAACTCCTCCCAAACTGTGTCCTTTCTAGACACTTGACTTGCGAAAAAGTGTCGAAACAATGGATTGGCGGCTCGATTGTACAAAACACATATCCTCGTGTAACATTTTCTGTGCCGATGTTCTCACAACGGCAAACAATGCTCGATTTAAATGTCCTCCGGCAGTGTCCTTACTTTTCCCAACGAGTGCTCAAGGGGGAGGATTGGCTAACCACATCGTGCCAAAGTAGCAAACACAATGGTGAGAACGGGCTCGTTTTTGACGTGGAAAATCTCAACGACTTCGGGTATATTTTTGGTGCACCCGGAATCCCGGATTAAAGCGATAGTAAATCTCGCGGTCGCCGGGAACAATGTTGTGTAGTGGCGGTTAAAAAAAACATAGCGACTTATCCGGCGGGACCGACATGATGCACACCTCCGGCGGATGGCATTTCGGAACAATTATCCTGATGCATCCGGACGTTCCCCGGTGTCCCTTTGAGGAGTTCTAGTTTTATTACAGTAGTACTTATTTAATGGACTGCCTATTATCAGCCCCGCAGGATTCCCCGGGTGTTGGCGCTGAACAAGCGACACGTGCCAGGCAGTGTAAACAATGCCACCTTTCCTCCATGCCTTCTCGTCCTGCGCATGGCCACGTGTCACGCTCAAGGATATGAGCATTTTATTATGGGGGAAAGAATACGAGCGAATGTAGATACAACACGGCATAAAAATACATCACGATTGCTAAATGATGATCAGATGAGTTCTTGTAAAGATCTTTTTAATACTTTCTCTTAGGGAGTTCACATGCACATCAATGGCATTGTACGTCAATCGCGACACAACGCGAGAAATCGTTGAGAACATTAATCACGGAAAACATATTCTCGATTAAGTCTGGGTTTCTGATTTACTCTTTCAATGAACTTCATCACATTTTCTTTTAATGTTTCATAAATATATACAAAAATTCAAAGTGCAAAGCAAAACATTATTGAAAACATATCGCCCGTTTCAAATCATAGTAGTTCGTTCATCCAGAAAAACGATTGGCACCCTCCGATTCCAGGCGAATTGATATTCCATCGATATGCCAATCGTCTCCGTTGGCATCCCGTCTCCCACGTCCCAACCAAGCTGATAGGAAGCTTGGAAAGTTTTTCCACTTCAGTTGAAAAGTTCGCTCCTTCCTCTCTCCAGTAAAACGCAAGCGATGTGCTGGTTAATCGACCGGAATAAATATTTTATCCATATCCGGCCGACAGATTTCGGACGATTTGTTGCGATTTTGTGTGAAAGTTTGTTGCTGGCCTGCCATTTCCCTGGCCCCCGCTCCGTTGTGGGATAAAGGGCCCGTGGTGTGAAATATTTGCTACATCCATTTTGCAGGCCAACTTTGTATGTCCCATTTGTACGAGCTGGTTGTGGGCATTTATACTCGAATATTCTCGTCCCACCATTGTTACGGTGAACATCATGGCAGACTGAGGGCGTAAGGTGGGTTAAAATCGATCAGCACTATGTTGCAATCATGTATGTTTGCCGCCGGTATGGAAAATGGATAAAGAGGTGTGATTTTGGGTTCGTTCGCTGCGGCAAACATCACTTTGCCAGCATCATATTGAAATCGATGATAATCATTCGTAAGTGTAGGCAATTTGAATTGATGAAATACTTCTCCAGGGTAATCATTTGCATTGTTATGAAAACACAGGCATCAACGGAGTCTTCCAAACAATTAAGGAACAATTTTTCAAACACAAATAAATCTTCATAAACGTGAAACGAAAATGTCTTAAGTAACTGAATCG
The DNA here is from genome assembly GCA_000441895.2 of Anopheles sinensis. Lineage (NCBI taxonomy): Eukaryota > Metazoa > Arthropoda > Insecta > Diptera > Culicidae > Anopheles > Anopheles sinensis. Next base: position 1,642,577 of record KE525352.1, on the reverse strand, counting down.
TTTTTCACCCTACCAATATCGCCTTTAAAGACAACTGAATGATTCGCATAAGACATGAAGATAAACTGATCAGCTTCATAGTACGAATAAATCTTGGTCTTACCGGCTGAAAGATCAATGCACAAAGTGTGCACATATTTATTTTCGAATGATTCCCTGTGCTTGAATGGCATCATCGCAAACCCACAGAAGAAATGTACACCCTCATAGGCATGAACTTCACGTCAATCGGAGAAAGCCTCAAGCATATCCTGGCCGACTTTGAACAAAGGGTGAGTTGAGAACTCTAGGAACAAATTTTCACCATTAACACCTCGAACTTCACACTTTCTGTGGGGAGGGTAAAAAGGATCTTTCTAATCGCTTGGAGGTATTTTATCTTCCGACCCATATCTGCTCTCCCAGTAGAGTTTCTGTAGAGTTTCCCTATATGGGAGGGAAAAATAACATATACCACACTGACACGTTAAATGAGAAATACAAATCTTCATACCATTTATCGTATTGTTTGATCATCGTCGAGACCGAGTATCATTTACGGAGAGGAAAAACATTTCTACGTTCGGTTTTCCCGGCTCACTTGCTCTAGCATGGCCTGCCTTCCGGTACGGAAGCGTAATTAGGGATAGATTTACAAATTCACTGCACACACACAAACACTGTTCTACATAAATTTCCCTGTTGTTCCTAGAGACCAAGAGCTGGGCAAGAAATACTAGTAATCCAATTTACCAATACGTTTGTTGAAAAAGAACGAGGATTACTGTTTTCCCGCAATGATTGAGATCAAAAGGATTGCCATTCCGCAGGATTAGGCGTGCCGAATTATGAAAATCAAAAACGTCTCAATTTTTATGTCTTTAACAAACCCGTACATATATTTACGAGATTCCTCTAATGAGAGAATAAAGTTTTACAATAAATCAAAGACTTATGAATCTTATACTCAAAACTGTTTTATTTAACACAAGAGTGATTTCCCTCTAAACTAAAGTTTTATTAGACAATACAGCTTAATATTTCAGTAAGGCATGAGTTATAAATCGTCAGATGATAAATATGTTAAATTAAAACTCAAAATCTTTGTACCGTTCTATATGTGAAATGTAAAATTGGAATCATGAAAACAGATAAGGTTTCGCTAAATCCCATAAAGCTTGTGAGATCTTATCACTCAAACTTTTGAACATCGAACATGATAAGTGCACTTGAATAAATCTAACCTAAATCCACTTTGGACGGAATGGTTTCCATGCTGTACGAGATCACACTTAGTTCATAAGACTCTCGTCCGATGTGCGACAGAAGGGACAGTGGCCCTTCTGCAGAAACTGTAGTTCAAAGTCCTCGGAGTGAAATACTTGGTTGCATTCGGAGCACACGGTAATCTGTAGCTCTGGCAGAAGGTTTCGGTAATAGCGCGTCGCCAGGGGTGCTGGTCCTCGGACGATGATAACTTCCCGCGGATCGATCGCTCGCAGTGCTTCACGATCGAGTGTCGAAGGGTAGGTATCGATTATATCCTGCAATGAAGCGCAAAACACATAAGTTGAAATACGGAACATTTACGCTAATATAAACCTATATTACCTCCTGTATAAACTGATCCTGTTGTCCATAGTTAGTGCTCTTAGGCGGCGCCAGTAGGAGTCTCTCCGCTTCCTGTTCGGTTATACCATTCTCCGGCATAAACTCTGCCAGTGGGAGAATCTCGAACGATACGTATGAGAAGACGTACTCCTGCTGACAATTTGGACATCGGTTGCCGTGCAGATGTGGGCTGTAGTTGGAGCATTTATAGCACATGGGCAGCAGCTCTTCCGGGTCATTGAAACCACCCGGACAGGCACGGCTTGTGATGTAGCTGATGTCCACCTGTTCCTGGATACCGGTCGGTACCTTCAACGATTGCAATTTGTTGTTGACTTGCAAATGCAGTTTGTTAGCACCGAGCACCTTTGCTTGCTTAGAAAGTGTATAGTAAACGGCACTAGAAAAAGGGAAAGACACATACTTAGTAAGCTCTAAAAAGGTCTGTTTCAGATAAGAATTACTCACAACAAACTGATTCCTTTCGGTGGTATCGTTCCATTGATCTGATTAACCACAAAACGGCTTGTGTTGAACAGTGTTAACGGCGGACTGCTCGTAAACGGTTCTTTCAGGTACGAGTTAATCGTATTGTACGCGTAATAGATCGAGGAAAGCTTCAGTAGTGACCGATACTCAGTTACTGCCGCGTCATGATTGTCCACCACGTTCTCCCCGTCGGCGAGCAGTTTCAGAGCTTGCTTCGCCCTCAACCACGTGTAGTACCCAGCGTCAAGGTATCGTTCCTCCGAAACGGCACATTCCACCAGGTTTCGCAGCAGTTTGGTCGCTTCGTGCGGCTTTCCCGCGAGTATGAACGCCTCGTGGGCTGAAATAAACTGATCCGACTCGGCCAGCCAATGAGCGTGCTGGAAATGTATCGATGGGAGCACCTTCGGTAAATGCTCCGCCAAACGGAACGCTTCCGGCCAGTCGCGCGCTTCCACATGCAGCTGAACAACCTGTTCTTCCTCCCCGAGCTTTCGATAGATTTCTGCAGCTAGCGGTAGTGCTTTGAGGCGCCGTAGATGGCCTGCGATGAGTTCGAGAGGCGCACGCTCGGTAGCTGCCAACCGACGGCCGATATCGAGCAGCACGTCGGCCCACCCTTGCTCGGCAACGATCTCGATGGCACGCTCCGATTCCCCGGCGGAAAGAAGCAGCTCAGCGGCAGCTCGTGGTTCATGCACCGAACAAGCCCACTCTGCACGACGTCGAATAAGCTCCTTACGATCGGCGGCGCTACCTTCCTTGAGGAACTCCTGCGCCAAATCGAACATACGCAGATCGCTGTACATCGCCAAAGCTTTGCTGTTGTTGCCGGATTTCTGATACAAACGGGCAGCTTCCTTAAACTTGCCCGCAAACGCATACGTATCGGCAAGTAGGACTTCTTTGGACGTATCGCCACGCTTTTGGCGCTCTCGCAAATCGCTGATCAGCTCCAGCCAGGGTAGATTGCGTACCTTTACGTAAGCATCGCGGGCGACCTGGTAGTTGAGCGCATCGAGGGCAGCTTGGGCAAGCCCTTCCCAGTCAGACATTGGCACACCCAAACAAGCCACCTGATAAGCATCCCTACAGAAGATAAACATGGTTATTATTTCCGAGTTGGGCACCGGGAAATTAGAAATGTTTCTTACTCAAAAAGTCCCGCTTCTACAAATTGCCACATGGTTGCACCGAGTGCAAGTGGCACGTTGCTCATCACGTTTCCTCTGAGACAAAAAGCGGTTGCCCCACACAATCCAACCACAACCCCTAGCATCGTTTGAGGACTTCGGGGAGGAAGTGAACCAACACGAACGCTCAACCCACCGGTCGTGTGCGAATAGCACAGCATCGACTCGAGGTGCGTGTTCCATGCGACCGAATTCACGCTCGCATCCTGATAGAGCATCGTATCGTTGATAAGATCTCGTACCACAAGCCTCCCAGCATCGTCCACCACGGCCAGTTTCGTACGAGATGCGTTCAAATCGAGACAGCGCACCGATGACAGCACCGTGGTCACCAAAATTGGCAGTGAATTGTCGAGGAAAATGCGCCACACTTGGCCACTTTTCAGTCCAAGCAGAAGGCCCTCACGACCGGCCGGACCACCGGTAACTTTTATGTATCGGATGAAGCTGTCCATCATCCACTCACGTTGCATGGTGCCGTTAAAGTCCAGACTCTGTAGCTTCTTCTCCTGGCACAGAACCAGATGTTGGGCGCACACGACCAGCAAGCTACAGTCGAACTTTTTGGCAATCTTCTCCTTCACCTTGTAGTGCATGGGTTGGTTTTCGGCCGAGCTAAGCTCGTACAGGACGACCCGCTCCGGAAGCTGCACTGCTAGCCTGTTCCGATAGATAGCGATCTTGTGCACCAGATCGCGACATTTGATGCGAACCTTCTGACCGGACACGAGGTGCTGAATGATAACGTCGCACATGTTCTCTCGGAAGGCATAACGTTCGCGATAGAGCGCGTGGACAGTGTTAAACGCAAGGTTGTAACATCCCAGCGTACCGTCCTGGCAGCCGACAACCTTGAAAAAGGAAAAAAGCACACTTGTAAAAAATAGCACCGGAGAATGAATGCACAATGCGTACCACACAATTCCCTGCCGGATGCACAGCCGAGGCCCATATCCACGAATCGTGCTGCTCGCCGAGCATTCCCAGGCGGATGCCATCGCGAGTGAACAATTGCGGTGCTTTATTGCAGCCGGCCACGATCAGAAACTCACCGTTCGGGAAGAACGTGAGACAGAGCGGATCGAATCCAAAGTTTCGTTCCTTCCCAATCATCTGACCACCGAGCGAGTAGAACGACAGCATCTGGCTCCAGTCGATCACGCACAGAATGTCCGACGAGCCCGACGTGGCCGGCGGGTTCCAGGCCAACCCGAACACGGGACTGTTCACACCGCCGGGCCGGTCAATTTTAATCTTCTCCTCGCCGGCCTTGTTGCGTATCGAGATCGTTCCATTTGCCAACCCGAGCGCAATGTACTGCCCATCGTTCGTCCAGGCGCACGCGTTAATGCGGGCGACGGACTTGTACTTCTGCACCGCCTTTTGCTCGGGTGACCAGAAGGAAAAATCCGATACGGCACACGAGGCCAGCTGGTGCGAGATTGGGTTGAACGCCAAACATTGGATAGAATCGTTATGCCTGGAGTGGGATGAAAATGAAGCTGCACCACGGGATCGAAGGAAATGTGTTCCTGTTACTCACGAGTACTTTAGCAATCCTTCCAGCTTTTGGGTCCATATGATAACCGTTTTATCGGCACTGCCGGACGCAAACTTTTTGCCATCCTTCGCGTACGCCACACAGTACACGGTGTCCTTGTGACCCTTGAGCGAGTTTATCAGATTGCCATCGATCGGATCGTACACCAGTACCTTATCACCTGCACCGACGATCAGCTGCAGACCTTCCGGATGGTAGCAAATCGAGTGAATACTAAAAGGCATAAACAGACAGTAAAGTTACAACTGGCGCAAGTAGGTTTCGAAACCTAGTATTTACCTAGCAACATCACTTTTCTCGGTGGAGTCGTGAATCTTCTCGACCCATTTTGGTATCGCTCGCATCCTTTTTCACAGAAAACCTACGTTTTATTCCGTATTATCGCCAAAACACCTGCCATACACGACGAACCGATTAAATCCGATTGACAGCATTGTTTACTTTCCGCGAAACCATAGCAACCACAGAAAGCGATTTGCTCGCGAAACAAGTAATTTGCTAATAACTTTTCATAGCTTGAGCCTATTTTTACAGCAGACCCCTCAAATGAAAGGTCTTTTTCAGGCCATCAACTTTGTCGAAGGTTAGATTTTTCCATAGTTTCTAGTTTTAGCGGAAATTAATACATTCACAATGACCATGAACTGAACCGGGAATGGTCGACTACCGATTCAACGACCTGTGAAGGTAAGGTGAATAAAGCATACATTTTTTCTCACCAGCTCTACGCACCTTGGTTTTTCCCCCAAATCACGTTGCCACGCGCTGCAGTTGGTAACACTGATAGCAAAGTTCGCCCGTTCGTCGAATGTGCCAAACGTTGATAGAAGCGATCTCGCAAGCGTCTCGGGCGCCATGTTGAAGTTTTGATGTTGTGCACTCAAAAATCGATTCTGAAGTGTCTCTGCGGCAAGCGAATGTTGAAGTTTTGACAATTTGACTTCTGTCGTTTGGAGCGTATTGACGCGGCATCACGCGTCAGCGATCTTCTCGAAGGTTAGCGGACCTGGCGGAACCGTTGCGGAACATCCAGTTACCGTCCGCGGTATTTGCTCGGGAAGTGGTCGGCGGCATCTTGCGGATCCTTGCCGACAGTCGCTCGGCAGGCGCGCACACACACGGCGGGTTAGTTGGCCCTTTCTTTTGCGTGGTGCATCGCATCATTGCAGTGCCTACTGCGGTTCCAAGTGTCCGGAAGACTTTTCTACGAGAAGCGCATTGTAATCGGTTCCAGCATTATTGGCAAACCAGCGGCAACAGGAGAAAGCCGCTAAGAATTTGCAGCAGATAAAAAGCGTCGCCCTGGGCGGACAAGTTCGTTTGCTCCGGTAGCGTGCATGTGTTCAGCAAAGTTTCATCATCTCAAGAGCTGTGTAGTGGTACGATTGGGGGCCCTCGTTGGACAGTCCTTTCGATTGGTGCGGCTGACCTAATACGTTTCTCTAATGTGGAAAAATTATACTTTGCAACCCCCCCAGGCAGCATATTAGTTTGACGTTTATTCCGCTTTTTTCTTTGTATCCGAAGAAAAACATTCCAAGCCCTTTTTGTGGGCGCTGACCAGTACGCCCACTTGAACGTCGTGTCCAGATAAAAGTGCAATTAAAAAGAAAGCGTATCCTGTGGCAGCATAGTTCTCGTACATTGCATTCGTATAAAAGAGGATCCCGGACGCTTGGCGCCGCTGAAGAGTGGAACGAGAAGGAGGAAGAAGAGAAAAAGCGGGAGAATCGGCAGCATAAAAGAGAAGAAAAGTGAAGAATCTCGCCGCGAGCTATCGAAAAGGCAAATTTCGCCGGGCGAAGTCCACGGATGTGTTTGTGGAATAGTACGTGTACGACAACAAAATGTGTGGATGTGTTAGTGTGAGGGATCAGGTTTTTTTATTTGCAGTTTACAGAGCGCTACCATTTGCTCAAGCATCTTGAGAAAAGGGGACGGTTTTTACCGGCACGCTACCAGAAGAACGTAAAAAACAAGCATTCATTGAAAATAGGAAAGATTTTCACCTTAACACGCGCAAGCGGAACGTTAGTTTTGGCGATCGTAAATGTTTTTGATTCGATGTACGATCTGGAAGCCACGCGCGTCCCTTGTTTGTGTTGTTTTTATCAATTTAAATGTCTTACGGATTTTACTATTAAATACTTAAGAATTAGTATTATTTTAGTATACTTAAACTTAATTCCGATTCAACTGTTTTGACGCTCTGTGTTTTTTTTCAGCACGTGTGTAATTCGTTTCTCAGCAAGTGACACAGTGACAAAAAATCAACGTCCTATTTCAAGCAAATTCGTTGCTGAGTGAATAGAGTTTTATGTAAATAAGGAAGAAGCAGGTATTGAAATGATTAGAAAAACATTTCAACTAACATCGTAAAGTTCGCGCCGTTTCCCTGCTCTCGGCCTTATTTTGTCGGTGAAGACGATCTTACTTTTGACTTCAACCACCCGCAAAAAAACCGCCACGGATAGCCGAACGTTGTTGGCCGTACTTTTCATCTTGATCCCCTCATCGATGCCGCAAGAAGTCGCTGTATCAATCCAGGCGTACGGTTACGGATCAAAACCAGTGGAAGCCGGAGTATCAAGGAGGCGTCGACGTCGGCGAGTGCATCGTCAGAAGATATACTGGACAGGACTTACAGTAGCAGCAACATCCTTGGCGCTTCTTTCCTCATCTGCTAGTTGCAAGTAGAAAAAGGCACCCAAGCGCGCGAAACTCGAGGATATTTCGTCAATAGGCCCCGTTACAACAAGCCGCAAAGATGCAGAAGAAAATAGTGCAACAGCAACTACCGCAAGGTCGGAAGGTAAGGACACTTGAAATTTTACTTGAACGAAGCAATTCATTTACTTTAAAGATAAAATGAATTTCTCACTACTTATTTTCTTTGCATGCATCGTTCTTTAACCCGAAGTTAAAAAATTACCGCTTTTCTCAGTAGACGAGATTAAATGTTCTTGTCATAAAATGGAGAAAGGTGATGCTATTCTAGAGGTCGCGCTCCCATATTGAAGCACGTTAAAGCTCAAAAGGGCACATTCAACCCTACATTAACTCCCTAATCGCTGCTTAGGAAAGCGCCAAACGAAAGAACGGAAATCAAGTGGCGGCAAAACCGGTTTCTAGTATTTTATATTTTTTTGGTTCGCTGACATCACATGTTTCTCAGTGTCTGATTCATCAACGGACGGGATGCATGCCTTCGCTCTTTGCTGATATGAAATCAACACGCCAGTTTGGTTACGAACTTTAATTTAACTTTTTAGACATATGTGTGTTTAGGACAAGTAGGCTGCGTTTTTTTAAGCATGCCACTCTATATACAACATACGAGCACCTACTTTGTTATCGTCAATATCGGTATAACGATTTGCCTCCAAAACTATGTTTCCAAACACAAGCTTATCGCGCTTTTGATTGTTCTTTCTCCCGGACAGATATTCACGACCACGACGGCCCAGCATCAGCAACAGCAACAACAGTCCACCATGCAGTTGAACGCGGTGAAAAAGATCAACAGCCTTCTGCAGAGTGGGACCGTCAGCGTAACCGGCATCATGCACGGCCAGCAGCGCGTCGTGCAGAAGAAACCAGTGATGGCCCAGCCGACGAGTGTATCGATCACAACCACCAGCACGAACAGCTTCGCACGGCAGCAAAAGTGCTACATTTGTGGCGATAATCCGGGGGCCAACCCGACGATCATGTCGGAAGCCTCCACCTCGACCACGCAGACGGAGTACGTGGCGAAGCTGGCGAAGGTGATCGGACCGAGCTACTCGGTCGTGCTGTCGACGGAGGACGTTGTCTGCCGACGCTGCATCATGATTCTGAACCAGCTCGACAAGCTCGAATCGGAGATGGACACCTTGCGTAGTACGCTACTCGGATACATCCATAAAAAGAATAACATCCCGGAGGATACGGAGCAGCAGGTCGGTGGTTCGCCGCCAGCAAAGATGCAGAAACTCTCGCACGTCAGTACGGCTGGTAGCGGTAGCACGACCGGTGGCGTAACGTATAGTATAAAAACGGTCGGTCAACAGCAGCAACAAGCGATCGAAGTAGCCCTGAATGCATCCGAGGGAGAGTCCGGATCGGAGTTAAATACAAGCGCTGACGTGGAGGCGCAATTGACCAGTATGTTCGAGAAGGCGAGCGGCGGAGGACAAACGAATAGTGGCACGCAGCAGAAACACATCGTTGTTACGACGAATAACGGTGGCACGGCATCGGTTACAATAAACGCGCAAGGCAACACGACGCCGGTGTCGGCGGCACCAACGAACGCCGGGGGTCTAGTCCAGCGCAAAGCCTCCAAGCTGTACAAGTGCATGCCATGTGGATTCAAGACAACCGATCTGGCTCTGTTCCAGCCACACTATGAAAATTGCCCGCCGAGGGCAGCCAGTACCGCTCAGACAAACGCATCCGCCAATGCGAGTTCCTCCGCTACGGCGGGGTCCACTACGCCCGTTACCGTCAACAGCTCGTCCAACTTCCGGTGTAAGATATGCAAAATGGTGTTCTCCTCGATCGCCCTGCTCAAGCAGCACAATCTGCAAGAGCACCCGTTCGGCCAATCACCTCAGCAGCAGCAACAACAGGGCGGCTCGGCGGTGCAAAAAACGATCGTCGTGACCACTGGCGCTGGTGGGGCACAGGAGCTGCAGGGTGTGGGCGCTACAACCCAGTTGCTCATCCAATGCAAACAGTGTAACTTCAAAACGACCGATAAGCAACAGTACAACGAGCACGTTCGGAAGCATGTGGCCGGGGCCAATGCCGCCGGCGGTACCAGCACCAAGCTGAAACCGTTCAAGTGTCGCGTGTGCTTGCAGCGCTTCGAAACCCGCGAACAGGCGTCGCTGCACGCCAAGCAGCATCAGCCCGACTACTTCAAGTGTGGCATCTGCAATGTGACGTTCAACAAACGCGAGCTGCTGATGTCCCATCTCGAGCAGCACGAAATGAAGAAGGATTCGAACGGTTCGAGCAAGCAACAACAACACGTCATTCAAGTGCAGACGACAACCCAGCAGCAGCAGCAACAACAACAGCAGCAACAACAACAACAGAAGCAGGAAATGGCAGACTCCTCGACACAGAAACTACTACAGGAATCGATAAACGAGGCTCTCCGGGACTCGATGGTGGGGGGTGATTCTATCAACGCGAAAATACAGTTCCACACCTGCGAGTCCTGCTCGCTCACGTTCCTGAGCGAAAAGCTGTACACGCAGCACATCAAAACCCACGTACAGGGAGGCGCTGGTGGCGGCACTGGCGTGACTAGTGCGCCTGCCATCGTTTCCACCGGATTGACACAACAGCAACAACAGCAGCAGCAGCAGCAACAGCACCAACAACAACTTGCTGTCACCAACAACGCGACCTCTCCCGCCTCCAGCCGGAAGTCTTTGGCGGCAGGCGGTGGTAGTGGTGGTGGCAACCTCTCCGGATCGACCACCGACAGTGGCAGCGGAGGATTGAGCGGTAAGATTCTGGCCACCTCCACCAACACTGCCACGTCGTCGACCCAGGGTCAAAACACGTCCGAAAACACCATTTCTGACGGCGACCTGGAAAGTATCTTTGAACGGATGCACTCCGATCCGAAGGTATCGGAGTCGTCCGGGACGACCGTTACGACCACCGGTGCATCGGTGGCCGAGGGTGGCAGTATGGTTATCACGAGCCAGGATGGCACGACCGGAAATATCACGTTCAACATTACGCTGCCTCAGCAGGACGACGGAACGACAACCTTTGTGCAACAGCAGGTATGTACACCAGTAGGCTTTGCTTTCCTTTTTGCGTTACCATAGTCTTATGGGATGCTTTGATTTGCCTTAACGCAACATTGAATGCCTAGCGGTTTTGCCCAAAATTCTCCTCCAGATCACTCATGAAGCAAACATTAGATGTAAACGCAAACCGTAGTTTGATCTTTCCTTGAATTATCAGTAACGTGTGTTAATGGTGATGATGTCTTTCTTTTTTATTTTAGGAACAGCAACAGTCCGTTTGCATCGACATGCCGACGCTCGACCAAGGCGATGAACAGCAACAACAGCAAGAGAAAGAACAGCAGCAGCAACAGCAACAGCAGCACATGCCGGTCAGCATGCCGAGTTTAGACGACGACGGTGAACAGTCACAGAATAGCCAAAACTCCAACACCGAGAACGTACCGATGGAGCTGGACGACATGCAAGGTGGCGAAGGGCAGCAGATCAAGTTCATCCTCAACGAGAACGGTCAGCTGCTGCAGCTGGACAACCACATCCTGACGACGGACGCGGAAGGCAACCAGATTCTGGTGCAGGGCACCGACAGCGAGCACATCCAGCAGTTGCTACAGAGTGTCGGCGTGGTGATGCAGGGCGGTGAGGGCTTGGGCGAGGGAGAAACGCTCCAGATGATCAGTGGCGACGGCCAGAATCAGATGATCTTGGTGCAGGGTGCGGACGGTCAGGAGCAGTTGATTGACGCCTCGCTGCTGAACGCGGACGGTAACATCGTCATCCAGCAGCCGCAGGAGGGTGAGCTGAATGCCGAGGGCACCCATATCACGACCGAAGATGGGCTGCAGATCCCGGTCTCGGTCGCGTTTACCACGTCCGGCGAGGTCGACCAGGAGGGCCACCTGACGGTCTCGATGGCCGAGGGTAGTGAGCAGCAATTGCAGCTGCATCTACAGCAGGGCGAAGTGGCCGGCGGAGAGGACGAGCACCATCACCATCAGCAGCATATAGTGGATGGGTCGGTCGAACATCAGCAGCAACACCACAACGCTATTCTTACGGAAGGGGGTCAGATCATTCTGCAGCAGAAGGAACATGATGAGCACGCCGACAAGGAGCACCATCAACAGCAACACGAAGACGAGAACGGACCAACCGGTGTGGACGATGGCTCGGACGGTAGCGGCGGCGGCGGCGGCGGTCACACGGTGGTCACGACGACTAACGGTGCCGACGGTTCGACGGTTGTAGTGACCACGTACTCCGGCAGCCCGAACGGCACGACGATCACCACGAGCTCGTCGACGGCAGCGGCTTCGGCAACAAACGTTACCTCGACCGAATCGGCCGAGGATCAGATGTTCAACTTTGACGAACTGATTCAACCACAAATTGTTATCAAACAACAGCAGGTAAGTTAGCGTGCCGAGTAAAAGTTAGTAGTTAATCTAATTACAAACATAAAACATTGACACTCTCTTTTATAGGTACGTAATTAAAACCAACTCTCAGATGCAAAAACTCGCCCGCGGACTGCGGATCACATCTACCGACAGCAAGAGAAGCACGGAGAGCAGAAGAATTGAAGGAAATACGCTTAACTGTTTTGCTCCCAAAAAATATCCATTCAAGAAACAATTGCTTTCCTTCTATTTTCTGACTACCTCCACCAGGCACTTTTAGTGTAGATGGGAGGGGGGCACGAGGTAAACGGTAAATGTGCCGCAGTGTATAGGAACATTTATGTAAGAATTTTTTTTATTTTAAGGAGAGCACAGAGAGGGTAAGAGTTACACAGGAAACGAGGAAAGGGAAACCGAAAGACGCATAGAGATGTAGGCATTTGTAAATATGGCGTAATTTTTCTTACTTTTAAGACTAACTGGTTGCAAGTAGCGAGAGGGAGAGAGAGATATGTAATACTTAGAAATCCTAGAGGTTATAGAGTTACGGAGAGGAGAACGTTTGCAGACTCAAAAACATTCTTCGGGCATGTAAAAAAATGGCATTAAAGCAGTTTCATGCTGAAGGAGAACACACATACACACTTGAATACATTTATATGTTTCGTTCGTTTACCTAACTAGTAGCTAGGCTTTACAAACGCCTGGTGGCAAGATTGTATTCTTATCGCACTAAGCACACGATATACTCGTACATCAAACACACACACACAAACACTCACACAGACAGACAGAAGTGTTTTGTTAAAAAAATGATTTACTTATGACTTCGGGTTTCCAAACGGTCAAGTGTTCTCATCTGAACATGATATGTCCCGAAGCAAATATGACTGCTGTTGAGATCGATTCGGATCGTTTTCGTAGTAAACCAATAATTAGTTGTCGGTGGAAAAAGGGAATTATTTAATTTTGCAACCGTTTGTGTGAGTGTTCGGGCAGTTGATTGTGTATGTATGTGTGTTTGTGTGTGTTGATGTATTTTTATCGTACGGCCCTGCAATTAAAACTCGAAACACACATGGAAGGGAATAATCCTAGATTCAACAAAAGAGTGGAATACCGACAAAAAAAAAGAAACAAACATGGAAGCTAAAGAGGTTGGCGTGGCGAATAATATAACATAGGTTTATTTTAGTGTATTCTAATTAATTTTCGAACGGGGCGAGCGAGTTTGTAACTATTATTTCACTAGAAATACACACTAACCTCCAACGTTTGGTTTATTATCAGAAGAAGACAAGGATGATCTAATGTCAGAGCCTCCTTTTGTTTGACGAATCCCGCTGACAATGTACTGCAAACAAACACACACACGCACACACACACAACTAACTATATAAACCAACAAATTATTAGCTTTAATGATGATCATGTGTGTAAGCGTGTGTGTGCGGATGTGGAAGAGACGATAAGGAAACAGAAAGAAGTTAATTATAATGCTTTAGTTTTTAGGAAAGCAGTTAGGGAGTGTATGATGAAAGCGGAAGTGAGATGATAGATCAATAAGATTTTTTTTTGCTGTAGATTGGTAAAAAGTGTTGCAGTTTTTTAAAAAACCTACTCCGGTGTACACAATTTAAATTTTAAATAGCGTTTTTTTCCCAACAACATTGTATTCATGTTTTGTTTTGGCTCCTATTTTGGAATGAAAGCATAAACGTGGGAGTAGGACGTTAGGATGATAGAGCACACACAAACACACACACACATACACCTGCATGCACACAACATACATTAAGTTCAAATCTGTTTTCGCTGAAAGGGATAGGAACAGGTTCATATCATCTAGTAAGCCACTTCGAGCCCATATTACATGGAAGTACGGCTTTTAATTTCCGTTTGAAGAGTACTCGACGAAATTTAAACATATTATTTGCAAAATAGAGGGTTAAAACGCCACTATTACCAAAATTTTAGCACGATGTGTGTCGAACGATTTATGGTCCAAGTGGGTACGTAATTTTTATTCTTAGCAAGCCAAACGCCCTAAGAAACAGCCATCAGCAATTAGGGCATGTGTTTTATATAAAAATTAAATGGTCTGAAAAACAAAATAAACATTATCGTGCAAAAGTCAATAAAAGTACCAATCGAAAAACCAATCACACACGAGTAGTGAAAGTTGATTTTGTTTTGAATGAATCGAATTTAGTTTTTTTTATGTTCAGTTTGCGTGGACTGCGACCGACCTACGTCCTACATTGAACGCGCCATGATCGAGGGGCAAGAGAAAAAAATGTGTGTATTCTGATGTAAATAGGTACCTAAATAGATCAGTTTATCAGAGAAAATTTCGATATCAAGCTAAGTAAGCAACTTGCCGTCGTATCTGGCGAAACACATGGAACCATGCCTGGCTTCCTATTTCATTTAAATAGAATCCGAAGGACGCGTTCTCTTACAACATTTAGAGCTTTAGGCCGTGCCCAGAAGAAGGAGGAGGGGTAACGAGTAAAAACCAAATATAAGACCGCCGCTGTTTGTGTTCTAGATTGAAACGAGTTTAGGAGCAGGGTGTACGTTAAATAACGTGGACTTTTCGCTATGTGGCGTGCGGAACTAGCTATCGGTTTGAATTCAAAGTGGTTATAACATGATCGTAGAAGCTAAAAAATATACAGTTTTTTTTTGAACCAGAACATGCATACACACATACACATACACACACACACATGCATGCATGAACGATACAGTTGTACAATAAAGCAAAAACTTTATAATTTACATTTGTTTAGGGTGCGCCTATGGAGAGATAAGTAGTAAGAAAATGCTAATTAAGGTCACAACTATTCTAGCGTAGTAGCATAGAAGTGCAGTGGACGAACGGAAAAGTAAATTTAAATCCACTAACGTAACATAATTTGCTGTGCCGTCGTTCTTGGGACGAAATAGTAGCGAGAAAAATCAACCATACAAGGGAATGACATCGGATTGATGGGCGCATGTAAGGCGATGACGGCGATGGGAGTTTTATCGTTTGAGCAACAGTTACGGAAGGAATTAATTACCCGAGGCGTTAAGGACTAATGCAATAAACATGTTGCATATTTAAAAATAAAAAAATACAATGGAAAAAAGAAAGAAGCAAAAGGATAAGGAAGTGTACGAAGGGTTCGCCTTATATTTCCGTCATCCGAAACCATTCACTTCAAACACAAGACCGGGGAGAAAAATTGTTATGAAAGAACCCTGCAATTTGAGATTAATCTAATATATAAATCTCAACGTTGTCTGCATATATATACTAGCTGATTTACTCGATTTCATCCGGGTAGCCCTACCATTCGGCTTGTTATGGCCCGTACCAAGTGGTATATACCAAGACTCTTAAAATTTTTGAAATGAAAAAAAAATATTTAAATCAACAAAAAGGCAATTGTTCAAAACCACCTTAAAATCTCAGGTTGTATGAGTCCGATCGGGGCAAATAGCATACCGATCGAAAGATCTCGAGTAGATCTAGCTACGTTAAAAGTTTCACGGCTCTAAAGTAAGCCTTTTGGACGGTATTAAAAAAAGATGGGAGAAAAATGGGGCAAAATCAATGCCGGCAACAGGGTAATGTACCTTGTACAAATTATATCTCGGGCTGTATTAGTTCGATCGGGGAAAATAGCATACCAATCGAAAGATCTCGAGTAGATCTAGCTACGTTAAAAGTTTCACGGCTCTAATGTAAGCCGTTTGGACGCTATTAAAAAAATATGAGACAAAAAATGCGGAAAAACCCATGCCGGCAAGAGGGAAATGTACCTTGTACAAATTATATCTCGGGTTGTATGAGTCCGATCGGGGAAAATAGCATACCGATCGAAAGATTTTCAGTAGATCTAGCTATGTTAAAAATTTCACGGCTCTAGTGTAAGCCGTTTGGACGCTATTAAAAAAATATGAGACAAAAAATGCGGAAAAACCCATGCCGGCAAGAGGGAAATGTACCTTGTACAATTTATATCTCGGGTTGTGTGAGTCCGATCGGGGAAAATAGCATACCGATCGAAAGATCTCGAGTAGATCTAGCTATGTTAAAAGTTTCACGGCTCTAAAGTAAGCCTTTTGGACGGTATTAAAAAAAGATGGGAGAAAAATGGGGCAAAATCAATGCCGGCAACA
>KE525352.1:1566742-1626384 GCA_000441895.2 Anopheles sinensis | reverse complement strand
CATGCAAGTCGGAAAAACTTGCATGCAAGTCGATTTTTTCTCGGAAAAACTTGCATGCAACTTGCATGCAAGTCGTCGGACTGGTTTTTCTCGCCAAAAAATCGGAAAACTTGCATGCAAGTCGAAAACTTGTATGCTCATGCATTCGACTTGTATGCAAGACTTGTACGTGGGATTTGTAGGCGAGACTTGTACGTGAGAGTTGTAAGCGAGACTTGCATGTGGGGCTTGTGAGCGATAATTATTTGAAAAATATGGTTAATTATTACATTTAAACGGTTTTTTTTTATTTTGTAATGGATTTTGCTCCATTTTTTGTTCACATTTTTTTAATAGCGTCCAAACGGCTTACATTAGAGCCGTGAAACTTTTTACGTAGCTAGATCTACTCAATATCTTTCGATTGGTATGCTATTTGCCTCGATTGGACTCACACAGCCTGAGAAATAAATTGTACAAAGTACGTTTTTCTGTTGCCAGCATGGTACTTTTTTCCCATATTTTTTAATAGCGTTGCAAACGGCTTACATTAGAGCCGTGAAACTTTTTACGTAGCTAGATCTACTCAATATCTTTCGATTGGTATGCTATTTTCCCCGATCGGACTCATACAACCCGAGATATAATTTGTACAAGGTACATTTCCCTCTTGCCGGCATGGGTTTTTCCGCATTTTTTGTCTCATATTTTTTTAATAGCGTCCAAACGGCTTACACTAGAGCCGTGAAATTTTTAACATAGCTAGATCTACTTGAAATCTTTCGATCGGTATGCTATTTTCCCCGATCGAACTCATACAGCCCGAGATATTACTTGTACAAGGTACATTACCCTGTTGCCGGCATTGATTTTGCCCCATTTTTCTCCCATCTTTTTTTAATACCGTCCAAAAGGCTTACTTTAGAGCCGTGAAACTTTTAACATAGCTAGATCTACTCGAGATCTTTCGATTGGTATGCTATTTGCCCCGATCGGACTCATACAACCTGAGATTTTAAGGTGGTTTTGAACAATTGCCTTTTTGTTGATTTAAATACTTTTTTTTCATTTCAAAAATTTTAAGAGTCTTGGTATATACCACTTGGTACGGGCCATAACAAGCCGAATGGTAGGACTCAAGATACTGAATGAAAACACTCTATCATCAGAAATAAATTCTACCCAGATGAAATCGAGTAAATCAGCTAGTAATATCATATAGTATCTATTTTATTATCAGACAACGTGTAGCAAGGGTGTGTTGACTTTCACTGGCCTAAATCAGAACGATTTGCCACGCACAACCTGGCGGAACCAGAGCCACGTGGTAAACCCGGACAAGCTGAACCACGTGACGATGTATGAGAGGTGTTCGTTACGCAGCGTAACTCGAGTCTGCCCACCAACCGGTCCCATTGGCACGGTCGACGACGCTTTTGCATCGATGTAGTACGGCTCGGTGCCACACAGGTTGGCCATCCTGTCCACATCCCGGTACATGAAGATGGCACCTCGTTGCTGCGGGGTAAACTGAGGACGATTTTCCTGCACCCTTACTACACCCTCCAGCTCTACGGTTCCTTTGACCTGACCTTCAGGGCGTGTGGCCGGATCGAGCAACCGTTTCGGAACCCAACCACGGTTGACAAGAATTTTGTCACTACGGGGAAGAAAAGTAACAATAAGGAATAGTTTAGTAATGCAACGAAAAACAACCTGGATCGTTCTCATGTTCCCTAAATAACTTACTCTCGTCCCTCCAGCTTAAACGGCGTTATCACTAGGAAACCGATTGAGGCTTCCCTTTGAGAGAAAAGTCCTCCTGTCGTATGGCTATCGCCGTGTACTATACAAGCCCTCGGGCCCAAATGCAGCTCCTGGTCGTGCAGAAACTCTCCTCGTACCTTGACCGTTTCGTATTCCATGGCATTTAGTTCGGAAAGGCTTAAAAGGGGGAACAACTTGTCATCAACGATTGTTTTAGCTAGCCTTTAAATAACCTCACTTTTCCGGGATGGGCACCGGTTCCATGTGAATTTTACGTTCCATCTCCCGGATGAGGTCTTCCTTCCATTGCTTTCGGTACACTTGCCAACAGCCGAGACCGAACGTGGTCGCCGGGATGAGCTGAACGGAAGGAAATGAAGCTTGAAATATTACTAACCCCAATCAAATCGACAACCAATCTCGTAGTACTTACTAACAATCCCCATCCGAACGGGTGACACCTTTATTCTGCTCCGACTGAGACGGTCGGATTTTTGGCGGTTGCGGAATACGTGGCTTCGTTCGGGTGTGTATTGTGCGTATGGATGACCAAAGCGTACCGAAATTGCGTTGACCGGTTAAACCTCCATTCACCCTGACCCCACTGATCCACGACGGTGCGAAGTGGACAACTTTTGACATAGTTCTTTCAAGAATAATCACCCATATATTGCACAACAACCCGGGAAACCGGAACGAAAATTACCCACATACGATTTGGTACAATCGCTAAACAACACTGTTTTGTTTTGGTTAGGTTGACAGTTTGAGAAGTGTCGGGTTCGACATCCCTGGCACGACATCGACATTCTGTCAGAGAATTAGAACGAAGGTGGCTGAGACGATTTTAAACATTTCCGTTAATCTAATTCACAGGACAGCTGAAGTTAAAGGCTCCATAAGGATTCCGTAGAGTATAAAAAAGATACACATGTTTATTCATAGATGGAAAAACTAAAAATATCAATTTTGTAATACTAAGCTGGTGCCACACACAAACAAATAATGCGCGTCGTGCAATGATACACAAAATGTAATGATCCTTACTCGAAGAAACCATCAGCAAACGCTAAGGAAAAATACCTCCAAAAGCATCCCACTGTTGCTTGTTTATTCTTTTTAAATTGCCTTCGTGATTTCCCACCTAAAGTAAGAAATCTTTGCTGCTTATTCTCTACTCGAACCACAGAAAATTTTATCGCACATCCAAACCCTCAGCTTCTCGTGCCCGGGCGCGGCATTCGCATGTGGTCTAATGTTAATGTTTGATCATTATTTATGTTTTTTTTTCATTTATGTTTCGTATAAGAGATATTTTGTTCGCGTTCGGTGTCGTAATTTCATCTTACAGCTAATCGAAATGCGGCTTCTTACCGCAACCGCATGCGCCACGCACGTTGTATGCCCATATGTTTCGTTCCCAGCACGTGCACGATATGCATTCTTACTTTTATTTTTACTTTATAATCATATTAAAAAAAGGGAACAATCAACGCTCGAGGAACCCGTTTTGCGTGCGTTATCATATCATTGTATCGTTCCTGTTTGCTGGGCTGGGACCCCATGGAAAGTAAAGACTATGTTCGTGGTACTTTGAAGCTAAATGTTACAGTTGCCATCGGTTCCGACTTCCGGACCACCCCCTAGGGCCTATCTAAGTCCATGTCGGCTGGCTGTGACGTGCGCTCTTATCGTACAAAATACTAATAATGTCCCATCTCTCAGTTACATCGACCGAACGGAACATGTGATGTCGTGAATACTATCGGACAGGGCACACCGTTTTCGTAGCCTTCCTTCCGTGTCCCGTTATGTCGAGGGTGTGGTTTATACTAACGATCTCTAAGTTTGATGAAAGTGGGCGAGAATGAGGAGAGAAGATCGTTGCAGAAGGTAGCAGATTGTGAGGAGGAAGAGTTGCTTTTGAGTATAGAAGATTCCATTCGATGTTATGCTCATCGAGCGCTCGATCGACAAAGGAAACAGCTTCGTAAATAAGAGCACATGCACATGAGTTAATAGCGAGCATTAAGCGTGTCGCATCCGCTAGTAGTAATACTTTCTATCTTCCGGAGGTATCGTAATGTTGTCGTCACCGGACGTTAGCTCCGTGCTCGAATCGCCTCCCGCCGGGCTGGCCACTCGACGGGGGCTCAGATGAAGGATGCTCTCGATGGTCGGCGTTCCGCCGAGGATGGCGTCACTCAGCACACTGTTGCGTACGGTGCGCACGATCCGACATCCGATCTGGAACCGGTGCGGCGTTGGTGGCGGTGGCGCTGGTGGTGTCGGCGATGACGACGAATTTGGCTGCGCATAGTTGGCACCGACGTGGCGGGCTCGATAAATTTCAACCGAGCGCCGTCGTTGACCGGCCGGATGTGTTTGCGTTCTCGCACGTCCAGGCACGTCGGTCTCGTCGGAGGGTTTGAGAGTGCCGGTGCAATCCATCCGGACGAAGCACTGCCACCAGCCGGCCGCATCGTTGTACAGCCGCTGCCCAATTCCATCGAGTGGCAACCGATAGCGGTCCCGTGAGCTGTCGTCATCTCCGTCCTTGCTGTTTCTGCTGTTGGTGTGCTGCTGCTGTAGGTCACGGCGGAAATTAAATGCAGTTGCATCATCGTCCTCCTCCTCCTCCCCCTCCTCCCACCCATAGTCTACTGGCGAAGCGATGTCACTAGCGGTACTATCTACGAGGCAGCAGAGCTACTAGGCTTGCGCACCGGCCCCGTTGGCCAGCGGAGCGCAGTGTCCGTTCGGGATGGGATGGGAGGAGGGCGGGACGGTGGGGCGCGACTGGGAGGCGGCCCCCAGCAGCCGCTTGCCGATCGTTTGCACGTGGAAACCGATCTGCTGGAGCTGCTCGTGGGGCAGAATCTTGCGCCCGTCGAAGATGTACGCCGGCTTCATCATCGAGGCGTAGATGCGCTCGTAGTCAAGACTCTGTGGGAAGACAACAAAAGGGACAACAAAGGGGGAAAGCCCCCGATTAGTTCCGCGCTGTTCGGGCGAGTCCTCCTGCTGGTCGCCATCGGACGAGGACGAGGAGCAGGACGAGGAACAGGACGAGGAGACGGAACAGGACGCTTGGGGACGTTGGTGACGTCGGCGATGACATACGACAAACTCATCCCATTCGGTGCAGACGACGAGGGCGTGCGTGCCCCGGACGGCATCGTACGGGTCGGCGAAGATCTGCACGGCCCGCTTCACGTACTCCGGGCTGTCGGTCACTTTCGGGTGCGTCAGATCGGCCATGATCTGCTCCGGTTCCACCTTCGGGTCGTAGATGTTCAGCTGGGCGCCCTCGTCCAGCAGCGTCTTGCAGACGGCGATCGCGGGCGTCTCGCGCGTGTCTCCCGTGTTCTTCTTGAACGCGAAGCCGAGGATCGAGATGCGCTTGTCGGTGACGGTGTTGAACAGACACTCGATGATCTTCTGCGAGAAGCGCGTCTTCTGGTAGTCGTTCATGTCGATCACCTGCTGCCAGTAGGCGGCCACCTCTGGCAGATTGAGTCCCTCGCAGATGTACACCAGGTTGAGGATGTCTTTCTGGAAGCAACTGCCCCCGAAGCCGACCGAGGCCTGCAGGAACTTGGGCCCAATGCGCGAATCAAGCCCGACGGCCCGAGCCACCTCCGACACGTCCGCACCGGTCGCCTCGCACACCGCCGAGAGCGAGTTAATCGAGGAGATGCGCTGGGCGAGGAACGCGTTCGCCGCCAGTTTCGACAGTTCCGAGCTCCACGTGTTGGTCGTGATGATGTTGCGCTTCGGGATCCAGTGCTCGTACACCCAGCACAGCTTCTCGATCGCCGCCTGACCCTCGGGCGTCTGCTCGCCACCGATCAGCACACGGTCCGGCTTGAGCAGATCCTCGACTGCCGTGCCCTCCGCCAGGAACTCTGGGTTCGACAGGATGTCGTACTTCACGCCCGGTTTGTGGTTCGCCTTCAGAATATGCATGATGCTCTCGGCGGCCCGCACCGGTACCGTACTCTTTTCCACCACGATCTTGCTGTTTTGCGACATCTCGGCGATCATCCGGGCGCATCCTTCCACGAACTTGAGGTCCGCCGCCCGCCCACGCCCATTGCCGTAGGTTTTGGTTGGCGTATTTACGGAGATGAAGATGAGCTCCGCCTCCTGGATGGCGGTCTCGATGTCGGTGGAGAAGAAGAGATTCCGGTTACGACACTGTCGAACTACCTCGTCCAGTCCAGGCTGTCGGCGTGAGGGAAGGAATTAAGAGGAGAGAAGAAAAATGGTTAAACACAAAAAAATCATACACAGAGTTGGGGAGTTATAAAAAATACATTTTGAATTTTTATCTCTTCCTAACTACTAATCACACAACATAATCGAAGTCTCTTCTGATTTGAGAAAAAGTTTGTGTTCCAATACTTATATTTCAAAATAACCCTATGTTGATCAGGTATCAAGATTGATTAAAGTATTTCTACATTTTCAGATTGATTAAAGTATTTCTACAAACAATCTTCTTGGTTTTTTTGTATCATATTCTTAGACTTTCAGCTTCTCATGATCATGTGTAGACGATTCCATTTCCGTTTTCTTCTAAGGTGAAGGTAAGTTTCAATGACGCTACACAAGGTTAGGA
This sequence comes from Anopheles sinensis, assembly GCA_000441895.2. Taxonomy (NCBI): domain Eukaryota; kingdom Metazoa; phylum Arthropoda; class Insecta; order Diptera; family Culicidae; genus Anopheles; species Anopheles sinensis. The sequence continues at coordinate 1,620,014 of KE525352.1, read as the reverse complement.
CTGCATCCGCTCACGGCAACCTAAAGCACCAAGGATTTGAACCGTATCTCACCTTAAGCATAATGATAATTAATCACTAGATATTAACCTGCTTGGAGAGCGCTGGACGGGAAGCAGTAAAAATGCCATCCAATCTCCGTCATCTCCGATCGCAATGAATCATTCGTCGGGTATGAGATTCACGCTCGAATCGTCCAAAGCGATCGATGATGACGTTAGAAGAAGAAGAGCCTTAGATGCTTGCATGGTGGGTTTTGTACGTAACTTCAACGTGTGACGTGGCCCCTCGTGGCATGCGAAATGGGACTGAGAGACATACGATTAGCATCGTCCGGAGAATATGCGCCATCGTCACCATTCTCACACACCCGCGTCGAAATCGAATCACCCTCGAAGATGATCGTATAATCTTGATCAGGTTTATAAACTTGTTTTCTTTTCCTTTCCACTCCGGGAACCACGAACTGCAACTGGCTCGCGGTGGTACTTATTATTCGTCACGTTCGGCAATTCCAGCGTAACTGTAAATCTTCTTTCCTTTGGTATTTTTAGCGCGGAGCAAGAATTTCATGAGAAAAGAATCCAGTTTCATTGCACCCTCAGCTTGCCAAACTCGTCGATCTTTACGATCTTTGATGGGGAAAGATCAACATTGGGCCAGACGTGACGTTGGACTTGGTATGTAAGCGTGAAGTAAAGGGTAGGGCTGTCGTGAAATAAACTCATCCATGCAATTATGTATCTTATTGATCAATTATAAAATTGTAAGTTTAAACTTAAACTACTTTCTGTCTTAAATCGAACGAGACATTCCAGCAAAGAGGTGTCAATATTTAAAAGCATGTCTTTCGCATGTCTATAAGTTTGCTTTTCCAGTTAATTTGTAGAAACCCCTAAGTTGTTTTCTTTCTTGTGTCCATGATTCTGCTTGTCTTTGCTGAAATTAATTACTCTCGTACTCAATGTTTGGTTTGTACATTATCAACAAATCGTTTTACGTCTGTGCTACATTGTCAAGCGAAGTTGTGACGGAAAGTGGTCGGTGGTTTCATCACCGTCCAACTCCATTTGACATCCGCAGGAGCTCCCCAGCCAAGGGCGAGGTAATCCATTTATCTGCATGACCCTCGAAGGAACACGAAAAGCCTTAAACTTCCAATCGCAAGGGATGCAAATTTCGATCGAAATAATTTTAACCCCGCGACGATGGTGAGGTAACATCCGCTAGCTAACGAAATGAGCAAAGATTTGCTTTGGGATTTTCCCCGTTCGGCCAAGATAGACATCCGGTGAAGCTGACGACTTGACCAACGTTTGGCACTTTAACGATGGCGATTAAAAAGCAAAATGTGATAGGTTGAAGCCATTTCGCCCTTTCCCCAATTAGTTCAAGGTTGTTAGATTTTAGAGGGTTTCAATTTGGACTACTTCTTTATGCCAAGTACAAAGTTCGGTTAGAATTCGCTCACCGCACATTGACCATTGCCTTTGCATTCCCGCACGAAATGACCAGATGGCCTCGGGGAATGCATTTTTCGGCGTATGGAAGATAACATTCAAAATCATCCCATTGAAGGGGACCCGTTTGGTGCTAAAATTAGTTCACTTCACGATCCCCCTACGGGCAAGTCGTCGCGTTTGTCGTAATGGACACGAAACTATAACGGTCACGTAGCCGCAGGGCGGAACTTAAATTTAAACATCGCATACGCGTGCGTACGCTGGCGGTGCATGTTTGATTTATCTCTTAATTTTAATTACAAATCCTACAACACAGCAACACTTCAAACGAAATGCCGCGCGCAATAGCATCGGCACCGGTTCTGGAATTTAATTCCGTCGAAAACAACATATGCTTGCCACGTGGCCAGGCTCGACTCCGACATGAAAACTTTTTTTTCCGGGTGTGTGTATGTGCTCTGACACAAATTATGCTGACCATCGCCTGAGGTCGGAGAACGACGAACGAAACAAAATGGAATACACATTTGTCGTCCATTACTTTTGCCGAATCGTACTGGGATGCATTCTCTGGTGTGCATGCACACGTCGACAACAAGTGAGTGGAAAGGAGAAAAGGATAAGAACTGAAGGGTAAGATGAAGCGCCGAATGAGAAAGCAGGTTGCAATTTCAACAATCAACATTCTGGAAGTATCATGTGTATGGTGTCCTTATAAGGAAAAGGAAAAGGTTCTGAAAAAGCAAGCGGTCATAAAATTGTAACATTAAATTTAAATTAGCAAAAAGAGAAATGCATATAAAAACAGATGAGCAAAGAAACCGTTCGGATCGCAGACGTATCACCGAGCTGGCGCCATCATAACCCAAGCTAAACTCCCGCTTTGTTTCGGAAGAATTCTCAGAAGAAAGATTAAGTCTGGTTTGTAAAAATGCCTCGTTGCAAGCGAAATGGAAAACCAAGAATTCAACCAAACAAACTGTCACTTAAAAAAAAATCTCGGATCACCAAAGATGTTACTTGAAAACATCTCCGGATAAACATCCTTCCCTATCATTAAGTTTTCCAAAATCATATTCAACCAAGCCGATGTTATTTCCGTTGCTCTCGTGACACGCCCCATGAAAAAATCACGAGGCTTTCATCCGGAAGCGATAAGATCGTATCCGCCGCCGCCTAACTCTTATTCCCAGGCTATTTTCTTCTGAATCGAGATAAAGCCCGACTCGTCAACGCAGCCATGGACCATTTGCTACATACATTTTGGCGACGCTACTCGCTTACGACCTTAGGCCGACGTTTCTCTATCCCGGATAAGAAAACGTACGTCACGGTCTTTGAGAAAAAAAAACATGAAGTTCCAGGGATGTATTATGCACATGTTATGTTGACTGAGACAACGAGATAAACGAAGCTATTAAGTTCTAGGGCATGTGAGAATATCATTCCACTTAAGTGGTTTTCGAGTGGAAAGAATCGGAAAAAATCACTACAACAAATCAAATAAATCTAATGCAATTGAAAATGCCAGGAAAAGCCAGAGTTATTTTTGTTTATTTTTCATTACTTTGCCATAACATCATAGGTAGTTTAAAGTGCAACTCCAATCTAGATAAGGCCACAACCGTTCAATTGATAATCTGACCACGCAAGTGGTGCTGTAAGCTAAGTGCTGCCGTAACAGGATTTTTTGACAAACAATGAGTTTTGAGCAGCGAAAAACTTTCTAAGACAATCAAATTGAATCGACGAGAATTGAACTAACGAATAGAATAAATCGAAATTGGTCCTAAAATGGCATGCACCGTTAATATCGTAGTGAAGGAGTAGGAAATTGAAACCATATCTATCACTTCCATCCTTTTTTGGGATAGATTTTAGGCAGAAATTCATAAGCTACGGTTCACGTCGGCCTACACACATTTTCTGCCACTTCCAAACCACGGCCAACGCGACATTGGGAGGTTTAACTTGTTCATTGCAAACCGGAGCCATCGGTGGCCTTCTCTGGTCCTGGCTATCTCAAACCGGTTCTTCGGCGGCCACGCCAACAGTCCAACCCGAAAGTAGGGTTCATCTTCTTGCCGATTTGGACTTTTTTTTATCCTCGCGACCAGCTTGTATTGTTTTTACGGTGGTCCAGCGCGAAACACAAACGGTGGAGAGAAAAAGGCCTGTTCGAAAAATAACGGCAAGTCGCGACAAACGTGCTTCTGAGGTTACATCAGATGTGCTAGCGAAGAAGACCTTAACCGACATACTTAAATCACACATGCGTCGTTTTGGGGATTTTTCTTTTTCTTTTGTGTTCCGTAAGCGCGTCACACTCGGAACGGGAAAATCGGTATCGGTTAAGGATCGGTATATTGGCATGTTGGATTTTAAAATTTTAAAAGTCACTTCACAGTGTTGATCTACTTTTAAATAAACTGACATTCTTCAAAGCTCTTTTTGAAGCAACATCAATACAAGGTGGCAGATCAAATGAAGCCTCTTATCCTTAAGCACGAACGCTACCCTTTGAACACTTACCTCATAGATTGGCAGTTTATCCGAGTTCCACTGGGCTATCCGCTCGGTGCTGCGATCGACGACTGTTATCTTAATGTCCGGACACTTGAGGGCCATTACGCTGCACGTGGGCCCTCCGACGTACCCGGCGCCAATGCAGCATATTTTTGAAATAACCATACTTTTTGTGCTTGCTCCACACTTCAGTCGCTACCGCAGAAGGCTGAGAGATCTTCTTTCTCCCAACGGTTGCTACGGGGTTTTACCGAGCACGTGTTCACAAACTTTCGCTTCCAAAGTGTCACTTTTCCTACCAAACTCGCACGATTTGTGGAGGACTTTATTTGGATTGTGTTGTTTTATATGTTTCACCAAGACTTTACACTTTTCACACACCTGCCGGATATGAGCACGAATCCCATAATCGTTCCTAATAACTCGCTTGTTTTTCCTCAGGTCACGTGGCGCATCGATTGGCTGCTCTCGCTGCAAACCAGAAACACCCCCGAGGGAATGAAGCACTTTATGATTAGAACGTCGTACGACGATCCTTGGAAATCGGAGTCACGGTGCGTCTGGAACTCGGTAGTACTCGATGCTCGACTTCTGCTTCGCCTCTGCTGCTGCGTAAAGGCTCTTGCACTTCCAAACGGCGCGAATGGCTGACCGCGACTGGGACGGCCTGGGCACGATCCGGCCACTTTTCGGTGACCAGCGGCGGGGTTTCGAAGCGCACCGTCCACCCGTTGCTGGCGCTGACTGGGGGGAAATGGGAGACGTGTGGACGACAAAAAGAAGGTTAAAAAAACAACTCATCGCATCGGTATCGTGTGTACAAAACTCTATTGCCAACAACAACAAAAAAGAAGAAAAAGAGAAAAAATTACAGCATCCCCCCTTCCTCATGCCGTGGTCCATCCGTTTTATGAACGGATCCCCTTCTTTCCTCTCGCAATCTTTTCTGTCTCTTCTTTTTGGGTATGCTGTCCTCTTATGCTCGTGTGGGATGGCGCTCGACCTGACGGCCTGGAGCTCTCTCGAAGGCGATTGTCGAGGCCGTCAAATTTCCGCCACCGGTGGGACAATAAAATTTGCCTCAGCTTATGCATTAATTATGCTAAAAGCAGTCGTACGATCTGCGCACAAAATCGAACCGCGATAGAAAGAATAACTTAAAGACGAAGTTTCGTTGAGGAGCATAAACGACTGGATTTAGTTTTTACCCTTGTCGGTCGTTGAGGGACGCGAATTTAAATCGTTTAATTAATCCAAATGCGTGCCATCCGTTGGAAAGGATAAATAAATCGCCGCACACGCGCATGTGCAAATAAGTGTCCTTTGATCAAGGTTTTTATCCCAAAAAGTATGCCCCTTTAGGTGGCCGGCTTGTGGAAGCGACGTTAGGTCCCAAAATATGCCACTGTGTGTGTGTGTGTGTGGGTATGTGGCCTTATTCCTCATGTGTCGCATCGTATGTCTACATTCAACGAGCCCCCAAGGTTCATCAACGCGCAATGGGTCAACATCGGTTATGCAATAAAACGTTTGGTCCCGCGGTGTTGGCGGCGGCAGTCTATCGACACATGCACATCCCCTTGGCCACCCGGCAAATAATGCCGGAACGAACCCGGGGAGGGGAGGGTAAATAGAAAGTTTAAAACGTGCCCTGGCGTGCGTGCATTTTATGCGAGTTTTTATGCGGTCGGGTTAAGGGTCGATGTTTGAAAGTTGGATTTGAAAATATAGAAAAAATGAAATAAAATAAATCAACCACTAACGAACTAAAACGAGATATTTGCAAAGTTCGAATGAACAGGATAGTGACTATGTTTTGGGGACAACATACACACTACTTCTCCCTCCATCCAATAATCTATCGACTGATTATAGCAAGGTATGGCGTCCTATTTGCACTACTCTTGCTTTTCTCTACCTCCGTATTTCTTTTATCTCTTTTTTTTTGGATTTGATGGTTGCATAAGTGAGTTAACACTTTCAATGGGACGCTAGATTTTGGAAGTCCATTCAGCCGAAACCCTTTCGACACGTGGAACGAATTGCTTTAAAAAAAAAGTTGTTTGCACAAACAGTTCAAACCCAACCCTTCGATCATAATCGAACCTATTATCCGCCGGGGCATCAAAGATTATTGGTAAACGATCGTTGTGTTTTGATTAATAGTGCAACTAAATGTTTATACTGATGTTTATCCTTCATTTTCAAAAAATCTTTTAAAGTAAAATCAGCTTCAACGCTTTTTATAATTTAAGTGAACAGATAAAATACTTTGGTTTTAGGTGCTCTTTGTTTGATCATCGGACACTGCAAAGTAGGATTGAAATAAACTGTGTCATTAACCAGCGATGATAATTACCAAAATGATCATGTCCGGAAGTCGAGGACCCTGTAGGTATTTGCCCAGAAACATTTTGTTGTAGCCAATGTCTTGTCCGCTTGTTATGTTGTTTACGAGGCTGCAATGAATTACATTCGATGGTGGTTTCGTTCAAACCCCACGTGTACAAATCATAAAAAACGGCGTCCGCAGACAGCGAAACCTTAGCCCCAGGAAATGATCCGCGTTATTGTATTGGAGCGCAGGACGGTAGAATTATTGCAACGGCAACGTGCGTTTCACAAGGCCACCAAAGTTCAAGAACACCTACCGCAACTGTTGGTGGAACAGGGGGCCAACGTAGCATAATTGCTCAAAGCAATCTCCTTCGAGCCGTTGGTGAATCGTTTTACGATCAATAGGGCCTCGTATAAATACTTTGAGCAAGAGGGACGTGAAATGGTACGACCAATCGAAAGCAGCGCGGATTGGTAAACTCGTTCTACGATACTGCATCATGCAGCCGCCCGCCCAGATCGGGGGATGTTCGCGACTTCAGACCAGCAGTATTCACGGTTTAATAGGAGGGCAAAATGTGCCTTTCCGCCCCACACTCCCCAACTCAGGCAACGGTTCTGGCGCAAGCACGATGGGATGTGTATAATTGGACGAGCCGACGAGCGTGTTTTCCCGCAAATACGCGCCATTATTCAATTCCGTGCCATTTTCAGCGTTGCGTCCCCTCCGGGTGGTCGCCATGGCGTTCGTTGTTCCTTCCACCACCAACGTGAAGGCAGTTTGCACGTCATATGCACGAGCCTCCCGCGCTCGGTATGTCGCGGACGGTTAGTTTTCGTTGGGGGAGTCCGGGATTGACACACAAGGGTGGCCCTGATGAGACCGGCCGTCAGTGTATTGGAGCACATGGCCTTGCCCCACAAGTGACCGTCAATAGCGGGCCACCGTCTACGTCCGGCCTCGCGACTCCATTATGTACTGCAGTATGATGCGCGTCGCAGCCTTCTCCGGCACGTGCAACTTCAGCGCACACACGCGCTTCACACTGCATGGTGGTGCATTGCCGACCGGGGGGCAAAGCGGGTGGGTGGTTGGTGCATTGACGGACAAATTTTCTTCCAAATTCTTCTACTCTCCCAATTTGCCCAGGACGTTCGTGCCTTCGTGTAGGGCTTGATTACTCGTGTTGCCAGTGAGAAAAGAGCTTTTTATCAGCAATTTACTGCATTAACAACAAAATGACCTCTTTGGTCTGTACCTTAGCAACCGTCCGTGATTGCTGCGTCGACATGGAAAGGGTTGGCAAGTGATAAATAGTTTAGAATACACCATGAAATGTGTTGAGCAAAAGGTCCTCTTGACTTCCAAGTCTTTCGTCGAGTTACGGAGGTGAACCATCTTCCGGTGTACGGGTAGGATTTACAGCATTCACAACCAGGCAAATACTAGTTTCACGAGGCAGATCTTTTCGCTCCTGCAAATCCGCGATTACCGCATGATTTGATAGTGGCATTCCATGATCCCCCGAATGAGTCACGGTTACTCTTTTGTTTACCTTTTCGTGGAGGAGTCGACGGTTGCTTCTACTGCAGCATGTTACAGAGCAAATAGTTATTTATGAGGGGCCACTTATAGGTAGCTTTGGGGGAAAACTAGTTGAACTACACACACCGAACCGAAACGAACCGCGAATACTACTTCGAAACCCGCACTCGAAGCCCGATACGACCGCGTCGCGCGCTGTTCTGCGATGGACGGTACAAACTAAACTGAAGATGACAGATCGTTGCACAAACTTCTCGGTAGTTGTTACGAAAAGGGGAAGGGTCAGGCGGGTCGCGCACAGCTGACTTTGACAGCTTGGCAGTTTGACGTTTGAAACCGGGTCGACTTGAGAACATGGTAAACAAAAACACATGAAACTTGTACAATTCATACCGGCAGTGTGCGCTGGCATTTAAAAAGTATGGAACCGTCTGCAGAACCTACCGTCGCAAAGGAAGCAGTGCTCCAGGAGAGTTCAACTTTACCGCAGGACACACCAACGATTCGTGGCTACGATTGGAACGATGGGTACAACTATGAGAAACTGTTTAGCACGTACGTGCACAGCGGATTCCAGGCAACAAACCTGGGGAAAGCAATAGAGGAAGTGAATAAGATGGTATGTGAATTAAGCCGGTTAGTAGAGTGTACCATTCAACGTGCAACCATAATATTTTAGATAGCAGCTCGTCGGATTCCGCTTGCAGAAGATAAACTGGACGATTACGAGGAGGATGAGTTCATCCGGCGACGATCGAGCTGTACCATTTTCCTCGGCTATACCTCGAACATGGTATCGGCGGGGGTGCGGGAAACGATTCGCTTTCTAGCACAACATCGGCTGGTCGATTGCATTGTCACGACTGCGGGCGGAGTTGAGGAGGATTTGATTAAATGTCTTGCACCAACGTACTTGGGATCATTCGAGCTGGCTGGACGAGAACTACGCGAACGTGGCATCAACCGAATAGGAAATTTGCTGGTACCAAACGATAACTACTGCAAGTTCGAAAACTGGGTGACACCAATCCTTGATGAAATGTTGGAGGAGCAAAAAAGTAAAGGTACGCTGTGGACGCCATCCAAAGTGATCGCTAGGTTGGGTGAAAGAATCGAGGATGAATCGTCGATTTACTACTGGGCGGCCAAAAATCGTATACCGGTATTCAGTCCAGCACTTACCGACGGCAGTCTTGGCGATATGATGTACTTTCATTCCTTCCGCAACCCTGGGCTCGTGGTAGACATTGTATCGGATTTGCGACGGCTAAACACGATGGCCGTTAAGGCGGTCAATTCGGGAATTATCATCATCGGTGGAGGGGTCATAAAGCATCATATTTGCAACGCGAATTTGATGCGGAATGGAGCGGATTTTTCGGTGTTCATTAACACTGCCTCCGAGTATGATGGCAGTGATAGCGGCGCACGACCGGACGAGGCCGTTTCTTGGGGTAAAATCAAAAAGGATGCAACTCCGGTGAAAGTGTATGCGGAAGCCAGCTTAGTCTTTCCGATATTGGTTGGCGAAACGTTTGTCAAAGATCATTTTCGTAAAGATTAAAATAAAATGAGCCATTGAAAACCATCGAACCGTTCGTTCAAATCGGGTTTAATTGCCACTCACAAATATACCGACATTACACCACAGTTGATCCAAAATTACCACAGTTGCTCTGCGATAAATGTCAAGCTCTCACATCTCATCTCAGAGATGTTCTCAAAACGTAAACAAAGGTGCGTGATAAAGCAGCATTCACGCAGCAGCAACATTTGTTGGAGTATTTCCAGTTTTAAAAAGTGTATAGAAACTACAAATCACACACTGCCTTTCTGGAACATCATCAACATTTAAAGAAGGTGCGTAGAATCTCAAAATTGCGTTAGTGTTTAAGTAGATGTAAAGGATTTTTTGTTGTTTGATTCCCGCATTCCCAACACTTTTGAGGCGTCACTTGTGGCTGTTGACCTTTCGAGTGTGAATAACTTGTCGTGAAATTGGTACAAAATAGAGCAAATTAGCATACATGCACGATTCGATTATGCGTTTGGGAAAGTCTACTATTTTGCATCAAAAAGTGAAATTGCTTAATGGACGGCACCTTCCACGTAGCCAAAAGCAACGAACCATGATGAGGGCTGTACCCTCTTGGCGTGCCTCTTTTTTGTCTTCCTCATTTCCATCCTACTTTCATCACATTGTGTTACTTTAGTTTCTGCCTATTGCTTAGGAAAACGATATTCACTTGCATCTTCGATCATTAAACTGTGGAGTAAATTTTTCCTTCTCTTTCTGCTTGGCGCCTTGCGAACGTTTCGGGTTGCAACCTTTCCGTCTTGGCCCCGCCGTCGCCCTCAGATGTGCGCCTGTGTTGCGATCGTCGGCAAGGACAATGCACCGCTGTACATCGCGACGGCGAACGTGGATAAGGAGATCGCGCTGCAGTACCAGGTCCACGCTTCGCTGGACGTGATCGATGAGCGGTGCGCCACAAACCAGAAACCGACGGCCGACGGTCGCGAGCTGTACCTTGGGTCGCTTATTTCGACCGAACAGCACAAGATCTACGGTTACGTGACGAACACCAAGATCAAGTTTCTGATCGTGATCGACGCTAGCAATACGTCCTTCCGGGAGAATGAGGTGCGTGCGATGTTCCGCAATCTGCACAATCTCTACACGGATGCCGTGTGCAATCCTTTCTATACGCCCGGCGAACCATTGACGTCGCAAAGCTTTGACCGGGCCGTGCGTAACATAATAATAAGCTCAAATTAGCAAGGACCAACAAGAGGATTACATAAATAAAAACCTATAATAACACCGTAATCGATCACCTAAAGAAACCCGAGTGTTAACTGTTAAGAATAGAGAGAAGGAAACATCTTTCTTGTGAATCTTATTCTTCCCCCACACAGCCAACGACCCAAACACGAAAAAAATCAACCGAAACCAAACGCCCTCCAACCGGTAATGCCTCTCATCCCATTGGAGGTAACATTGTCCACCGCCGGTACTGCCGCAGCCACTGGTCTCCTCGGCTCGATCGTTCTTCTACGTCTGTACAAACTACGCAAATGGGGCTGGGTGAAGTCAAACTTTTCCCTCCAGGGAAAAACGTTCATTATCACCGGAGCCAACACGGGGCTGGGCTATGAGGCCACGAAAGCGCTCGTCCGTCGTCAGGCGACCGTCGTAATGGCGTGCCGAAACATGGCCAAAGCGAATGCAGCGATCGCACAAATTCGCTCAGAACTAGGCGAAGGCGCCGGTGCACTCCTTCCGATGGAGCTCGATCTTGGTTCGTTCCGATCGATCAGAAAGTTTGCCAGCGAGGTAAATCGCACCATCCCATCGCTGTACTGTTTGGTCAACAATGCCGGCCTGGCAGTCCGCGTGCCGGAGTACACGGAGGAAAACTACGAAGTTCACTTTGGCGTGAACCATCTCGGACAGTTTCTGCTGGTTGATCTGCTGAAGGAGCGATTGTTGGCGGAACGGACGCGCGTCGTCGTCGTGTCTTCGCGGATGCACGAGATCGAGGCGGAAATAGACTTCGGGAACCTTGGCCGCTGGGTGGAGTACGGCAGTCGGTTGAACCGGCTCTATAACAACTCGAAGCTGATGAATTTCTACTACGCCCGGGAGCTGTACAAGCGCGGGTTCAACGTGCACGTGCTGTGTCCGGGCCTGTGCCACACGGACTTCTTTCGTCACTACGAACCCAAATGGTATCACTATCTGGTGTTTTCACCGATCGTCTGGCTGCTGCTTCGGTCCGCGGAACAGGTACGCGTCCAGCCCCGGAATCATGGCCCAGTGTCATGGAGGAGGTACCTACTGATATGCCATCCCCCCTTCATTCTCAGGGCGCCCAGAATATCATTTTTGCCGCGACGGAAAGTGAGACCACACCGGACCGTAATCCGGTCCGAGGGTTCTTCGTGTCGAACGTAAAGATGCGCCGCTCCAAGTTCCACTTCGACGAGGAAACATCTATCCGGTTATGGAATGAAAGTGCACGGGCCATCGAAAACGCTTCAAAAGGAAAATGACTAGAGCCCAACGTTGGAATGATCGAGACAACGACCGCAGCAGACTCTCTAACAAACTTACAAAGTAGCGAACGTGTTCTTTCGATGGTGATGGCACGGCACACGGTTGTGGATTTGTATTCGGGTTTCGTTTGGAAAGGACTGTCAATTTTAAACCATTTTCAATTTCCTAACCCTTGGTAAAATTCCTTAAAAACTATTTTAAACTCGGTGGTTGTTGTTACGTTTTTGGAGCTATATTTTAAGATGTTGTTTAAAGACGATGCGACGATGTTTCTTACTTATACTACTAGAATTTTTAAACCTTCCCCGGGGTGTACAGCGTATTAATGCACGTTTCTCGAATGTACATTGTAACATATCCTCCTGCAGTGCGGAAAACAGTGTGTCTCGGAGTAAATGGTGGTTGGTTTCCTCGGTAGCTGTGCAAAATACCTCAACACTCAATGGAAGAAATAACCACAGCACCACAGCAAGACGACGATCCGGTTGCCTCAAGACGTGGGACATCCGCCGCGGCCTGGCTGCTGCTGTATAGTGTCGCCATGTTCACCTTACCGTTCGTAGCCTTCTACGGTACGCGCTACGGCCTGACGCACTACTTACACATCGATGGATTTCCCAACACTTGCGGTTCGGTCGTTGCCGCCGTGCTGGTCGTGAACGTTATCATTTTCCTGTACGCGGTGCGTGGGTACGAGGACGCAAAGGACGACGATGACCAAAAGCCGGAGGAGGAAACAAACGATGGTGGAAAGGACGAGACAAAAAAATCTAAATAGTTTTCCCGGACCAGTATTGGGACGATGGATTCCATCCATAATTGTTGCCACTTTCCTATCATGTTTTATACTCAACTAGAGCGTAAGATTTTTTAAAGCAAAAGAGTGTTGTAATAAATTTTATAATTAAAGAAAAGAGTACATTGGAACATTCATCTTTTCATAGTAATTTAAAAAGGTTAACCATCAGTGAAAGAACATTCCTTAAGAATAGCTCCGTGAGACGAAAAGCAGATATTACAAATTTTGTTAGATAAAATCTTTGATGTATCTTCTTGCAAATAATCTACAAGCGTTCTTAATTTCTCCTATGGTCCATCTCCCATAGAACAACATAACAACAGCATGTCCGCCTCGTTGCTCTACCTCCTGGTGCCGGTCGGAGTTGGCGCCAGTCTGTACGTCATCCGAAAACTGCGCGAGTGGAAATGGGGCTGGGTGCGCAACAATGCCCCGCTGCGCGGCAAAGTGTTCATCATAACCGGAGCGAACACGGGCTTGGGCTTCGAAACGGCCCAAGCACTCGCAGCCCGCCAGGCCACGGTCATTATGGGTTGCCGCAGCATGGACCGGGCCGGAGAAGCAATCCGGCGCATCCGGCAGCACACGCAGGAGGGCGAGCTGGTACCGCTCGAGCTCGATTTGGCCTCGTTTACGTCGGTGCGTCAGTTCAGCGAGGCGATCAAGAGTCGCTTCCCGTCCTTTGACTGTCTCATCAACAACGCTGGCCTCGCGATCCAAACGCCCCAGTACACGAAGGAAAACTACGAGGTGCACTTCGGAGTGAACCATCTCGGGCACTTCCTGCTGGTGGATCTGCTGAAGGACAACATCCGTGCAAACGCCGCCCGCATCGTTGTCGTTTCGTCAAAGATGCACGAGAAGGCTCGGATCGACTTTGACAATCTCGGCAAATGGGTCGAGCGTGGGCCACGTGATCGCTTTAACAACCTGTACAACAACTCCAAGCTGATGAACTTCTACTTTGCCCGCGAGCTGTACAAACAGGGCTACAATGTGCACGTGCTGTGCCCGGGCCTGTGCCACACGGACTTTTTCCGCGACTACAATCCCAAGTGGTACCACTACGTCCTGTTTTCACCGGTAGTGCTGTTGTTCTTACGCTCCGCCAGACAGGTAATTACGGGCTATTTAAACCATACATTTACTTTAACTTGACTCACCGAATCGATTTTCCATCTTGCGACTTCCAGGGTGCACAAAACATCATCCACTGCGCCACGGATAATGTGAACACGGAGGAAAAGAATCCCGTCACTGGCTACTTTGTTACAAACCTGGAGCAAACGAAATCCAAAGTGAAGTTCGACGAAGAAACGTCCGAACGGCTGTGGAGGGAAAGCGTTAAGGCGCTGAACGTTTAATGGATCAACGACTAAATTGCGTTGGCCATTCCTTGGCATCATCCTAGTTTGTTTGGTTGCGGGAATCTTGCATTTTACACCTAGAGACTGTCCCTTTTTTAGAATACTCTCATGCTATAGCATACTCACACTGCAGTTCCATTATGTATGAGCTGATCAATAAAGAATTTTTCATCTTATGCGTTGTTTTAACTGACATTCATCAGACTCAACAGAGGAAGTGATATATATTAAGTGATACATTTTTTTTTTGAAATTTTCAATGATATATATTTTTACTTCTTATTAGTTGCTTTGTATTTTTGTAACCATTGTTTATCCTTCCTTCGTCTCATACTTCCTTGTTTTTGCTCGATGTGTTTGCGCATGTGTCGTGCGCTTTACTTCATTCGTTTGACCTTTTCGTTTTCCTTTTTCTTTGTTATTAAATCATGCTGTAGCTCTTTCTCTTGGCGTTAGAAATCGTCATAGCACTGCATTCATCATTCCGGTATCCTTTTCGGTAATTTGCTGCTTTCTTGTTTTTCGTTCTTCAGAGTTTTGAAATATGCAACAATGTCTGCACTATAGTATCCAAGAGAAAAACATCTACAATTGCTGCCTCACTGACTTTCAGCAGAAAACAAACGAAGTAAAAATAGTCGAGACTACACGAAATCTTCTAGTTTGAATTTTATTTACTGATAGTTTGTCCTGCTTACTTTCTTTTCCACTTGGGACTTTGGGGTTTAATATCAACAATTGCATATCTTTCCATTCAGCCAGTTGCTGCGGCTTCCATTGTGCCGGATTAGTTGTTTGTAACTTTACCTGGTTAGTTTCATGATTTTCCTTTTAGTTGTTTTTTTGTTTCTCTTGTTCTCAGCAGTAAATTTTGTTTTTCATTTATGTCATCCAATTTCTTACGTCCGTTTTGAGAGCAACATCTCATCTATATTGTTACACTAGCAAATCTTATTGGTGATACGATTTTTCAGATGTTCTGGTGTTGTCAGTTAATTCGTGGGAAAGCTGTTCGATTGGTTTAAATAATGGGGTCGTTGTATGCGCGGCCTAAGTACGGCTCATGGCCACACATCGATCTTTTTGCTAGCGACACGGCCCAGATTCAAATATCAAGAAGTAGAGATTGAGAATGTTTAAAAAGCCGGTCTTGACTTTGACTACGTGGTTCATCAAATATGTTACAAAACGAAAATATCATAAGCACAACACAGTTCTACACAAAAGCGTACTTTTCGGCTGCACACACGGTTTACCTATTATCGAATTAGGGCTTCCACTCTGGCCCAGCAAGTACCATGATTTGGATTGAATTATTTTAAATACCTACAATCTGCTGTCCTGCTTTCCTCTGACGTACTCGTTTCACTTTAGCAGCACTCTTTTCATTTTTAGCAGCAAGGGAATCACATTAATCTAAACTTTTGTTTTTACGATTCGAATCACACTCTTGTACCTAATAATTATTACAAATGAAGCTACTGACGGTGAAGTAACGAAATACTTCATGGCTATGTACGCGACTGAGGGTTACATTATTACATTCAACAAATTGCTAACCTAATGCCCCAAACCGCCATTTCATCTGCCCTCATCACTCGATAGCGCTCTCAGAAAGCGCACCCATTCCGGAATATTAACCATTCAACAGACCACTCGAAACACAAGGGAAGTCACTGGAACAAGAACAATGACAGTACACTGATAAAAGGGTGAGAAACTGCTATCAGCGTGCTGGGTTTTCATTTTCCCAAACATCCCCGCGGCCAATGGGGTCAGTCAATATGGGGGAAAACATTGGTTCGACTGTGCTGCTGCGATGGTTATCGCGTCTCTCATGCTTTCATGCTGCAATTTTCAGAATTGTAAGAACGCTCCATTGACTTAATTAACGACTAATATTGCGCAATAGTTGTGTCCTAGCCACGTGGTGCTCGCGAGTTTAGGTTTGGTGGTGAGTAAGTGTGTTTAAGGAATAGGTATTTTAATGCGTTTTTCATTCAAATAAAAATAACTAACTAACTTCAGGTTCTCTGCAGTAATACCGTTATTTCTGTTGTAACATCGCCTCTCGCTTTTCACGTACCTTATTCCGTAACGGTTAGTGTGTTAGGTGGAAGGGAAAACTTTAATCGGATGGAAAGGAGCCGGAACAGTTCCCGTTTTCCCGTTTGGTTGCGGTAGTACAATCACTTTTGCTGCAGCACCTTGTGCCTGTCGTCCAAAGGTTAAAGTTGCTTGGAAAAAGGGTAAAATTTTGTATTTTGTATTGCACTACATCTAAATATTGAGGTTGAGGAAAAGGTGGAGAGCTAAACAGACACTGAGTACTTTTTGAATACCGTGTTTTGTTTGATTTTCTGGCGCTTAACACGGCCCATCCCTATCACCCTTGTCCCTATCGTTGGCGGCAACAGCAGCGGCAACATCTTTGCTATAATCGTTCCCAGAGTATGGAGTTTCAGTTAATAATAATAATATCTACTAGTGTATTTTCAGTATATTATTCACTAATAAAGTTTCCTTGCAATCGTCACCGTAGTCACTAAGGTAAAAAAATAATTTAACTAATCAGAAGCATTAGCTTGTAGGGTTGATAATTGATATGAATATGTGTGAACGAGCGCACAAGCCAGCATCACCGGCATCACACTGGTGAATCTACTTATAACGTGCCAATCGAAACGGGGAGAAAGGCATGTACTACATTCCCTCCGGTCGGCTACTGAACCGGTCAGTAGTACCATTTGCTTTGCGAGTCTGGCTCGTACGTCCCGATGAAGTGATCGTAAACATGATTAAAGCTCATCAGGCTGAGAAGAGTGTTAGCTGATAGGTGTACGATCAGCCATAAATATAAATAAAAGTCTACAATTAACGAAAGTGATGGCGAAATGAGAGGCACGAGCAACCGAAAATTCCCTTTTACGTGGCGAACCTTGCCTAGACAAACACCTGGTACCGGTTGCAGTGCTTGATGCGCATGTACAGCTTCCGGATGTCCTTGGCCAGTGAGTAGCGCTGATGTTCGTCCTGTTGGCAGCAGTACTGATACTGCTGCCGGGCACTCAAACTTCGGCTCAGCTGGCGACTGAGGAAGTTGCTGTCGATCATCAGGCTACCGAGTAATCAGATGTTGTCGTCAAAGTTTGCAAAGTTCTTGTCCCAAGCGGAGGAGCCGCTAGTGTTGGTGCCAGTGGCGATATTGCTCACTGGGGGACCACCGCCTCCATCGTGGCCTCCGGTCGATGCGCCCCCGAACGGATCACTCGCACCCCGGCCTCCTCCGCCGCCGCCATTGCTGTTGCCTCCGTTGGCAAAGAAATCATCGTCCTCGAACGGATCGTCGACTTTTTTGGCGAAAATGTTAATACTGTCCGATTTGCGTATGTTATCCTGGTGTTGAAGCTGCTGCTGCTGCTGCTGCTGTCCCGCTGCCTGCTGATGACTAGAGGTTTTTAATATCTTTTTGTTGCTGCCATTATTGCTTGCCGCCAAACCAGGGCTGTTACGTTGGGTGAGGTTTGCTGCGGACCATCCACCACCATGTGACTGCTGCTGCTGCTGCTGCTGCTCGTCAGGGTCCTGCTCGGCGTCAGAACGTCCGGTGAAATCATCCTCGAACATTGTGGTCGCCTCGGCGTCAAACTTGGACACGGTGACGTTCTCATTGAAGCGCAGCTTCGATCCGCTGGACTGTTCACGCTGATGGTGTTGGTGGACCGAAGGGGGCAACGGCGGTGTCGATGTTGTCGACAGCTGTTGCTGCAGTGACTGTGGGTGATGAGTAGGATAATCACCCGGATCGGGGTGGTTGTGCTTGAAGTGCTGCTGTCGATGGTAGCCACCTGAAGACTCATGTCCGTAGTGACCCGCGCGTTCCTTATCGTTCGAAAAGTCGCTAGAGAAGCGATACGATTTCTGTCCTTCCCGGCCGCCACCAGGAGCGGTCTCTCGACCTCCTCCTCCACCACCCGGGGGAGAATTGAAATCACTTTCGAAACCATCTCCGGCGAGGGCTGATGGTGGGGCCATTCCAACAACACCTCCACCACCTCCTGGCGAGCCAGCGAACTCATCGAATTCAAAGTCCATCCGTGGTCCGGTGCCGCTTGCGTGTTGCTGATGATGCTTTTGTGCTGCACTCTTTGGCGGGGTCACGCTGGCATACCCGGGTGCACCACCCTCGAAGTAAAGATCGCGACTATTGCTTTTCTTCATGCGGCGAAGGGCTTCTTCTTCGTACTCGTAGCGCGACATCTTCTTCGCTTCCTGTGCAATCAATGCGTCGTTCAAGCTGCGTCCTTCCTGTCGCGGCGTTATGGATTTACCATAGTATCCCGCCCCAGTGCCGCCAACTCCCGGACCGCGCCGGCCATAGTATGCCGGACTGTCGTCCAACCCGTCGTCCATCAACATCTTCCCACCAGATACCGGCCGGACGTCGTCCTCCTCATCCTCATCGTCATCGTCGTCCACCCCGATACCGGCACTTCCGGGGCCACCGCCACGACCCACTCCTCCTCCTCCTCCTCCTCCCTCCACCGCATCGAAATCGAAGTAGTCCTCTTTTGACCGCACCGGGTAACGCATGGTGGCGTAGTTTGAGCGCATCTCCATGTCCTTCCGTTCTCCGCGCGACCGACTCTTCTTCCGGAACCGTCGATCCTTTTCTCCGTCCGAACCGACTGCGCCGTGCATTCCACCCGATCCGCCCGCTCCTCCGCCGGAGGGACATACACCGCGACGGCCTTCGTTGTATCGACGTCCCTCTTGCTCGGTCGCACTAGAGGGTCGCTTCCACGGCATCGTTCCGCCGCCTCCTACCGGCGCTCCTCCCTTCGTAAAGCCCCACACATCATCGTCCAGCATCATTTGCGACTGTTGCTGCTGCTGCTGCTGCTGAGTCTGCTTGCTGCCTGCTCGGCCGATGTTTTGACTAGAGCGGTGCAAACTGTTCACACCGCCACCACTCGACCTACCGCCACCCCCCATTCCACCCATCAGATCACCCTCCGAGTCCTGATCGAGGTCCTGATCAAGCCGGGCACTCCCCGCGTTTCGCATCCCTCGGCGCAACGAGCGGCTCTTATCCAGCGACAGATAACGGTCGCGTTCGCGATACTCCGCCCGACTATCGAGGCTCCCGTACAGGTCACCGCTACCCCCGAAGCTACGCCTCTCGCGACTATCATACGACTCGTTGCTTTCCCGATCGAAGCTTTTCCGCTCGCGCTCATAGAAGTACTCCCGGGCGGCACGTGAATCACGGCTTGGACGCTCGTAACCACCACCACCACCACCATCATCGTATTCCGATCGCCTACCGTAACCTCCGTCGCCACCGTACGGATCATAATCGTAACTCGATCTACCACCACCGCCACTGCCACCGCGCGACGGTTCCCGTTCCCGGTAGTACTTGCGCTTGTCGTAACCGGCCTTATACTCCCGCCGATCGTAGCCCGCCGGTGGTGGCAAACTCTTCGGTTCGCGCTTTTCGTACGGTGGCCCGTAGGTGCTACGTTCGTACGCGTTACGATCGAACGAGCGTCCCGGACCGCCCGGCGGCATGCGCGTTTCCTCATCTTCCGTCGGGGAGGACCACGTCGGTCCGTGGTGCTCGTGGTACCAGTGTTCGTCCTCGAAATTGTCTCGACTACGCGAACCAACGCCACCCTTCATCATGCGACGACGCTGCTGGCCACGATCCTTCACGCAGTCATCGTCATAGTCCTCATCGTTCGAGTTGATCCGCCGGGGTGGCATTCGCGGGTGATGGTAACGCTCGCCCGACGTCGGATGATGATGACGCATCGACGGGGCAACCCCATCACCACCGCTATGCATTCCGGAACGCGGTTTGCGATAGTCCGGCCCTTCCTCGTCCCATGGACTGACGTCGCGGGAAGACGACGAAGTGTGACCCTTCGTTGGCCAACGACGGCCATATTCACGCAGGTCTGTCTTGGTCCATTCGTCCTTCGGATCGGAAGAGCACGGCGAATCGGGACCATTCTTATCGTTTCCTAAAAGAAAATAAAAACCATGACCATGATGTCACACACGCGCACAAGAAACCCGTCCCGTCAAACACATACTTCTTCCACCGTCATGACGTAATTCATGGCGAAGATCCTGCCTCTTCGAACCGTGCTGCGGTGGTTCCGGTTGGTCGAATACGGCCCATGATTCGCCAGCATTGGTCGGAGTCATTCTGGAAGATTTACCACCTGCAAAGCATAAGTAAGTAAGGTGTCATTCCAACGAGTTCAATACCGTGCGTAGGAACACTTACCCTCGTTGTTGTCGCCCTCCGGTGAAGACTCACCATCACCGTCACTCATTGAACCGGATGATCGCTTCTCGCTGGACGAAGTTTGACCACGCGGTGCTGGTGTCGGTTTCTTGCCCTTCAAACTCTTCATGCCATCCTGGTCCTGGTGTCCACGGGACATCGGTGATGGCTTCAGAATCGGACTGCGAGCCATGCCCGAGCCCGGCTTGTTCGGGACGAGCGGGATCGGCGAAGTGCTCATGTCGCTCAGACCGCCTTTTCCTCCGAGGGAAAGTGTATCGTATTGCACGGTGCTACTGCCAAGCGAGGGCGATTTGCTCTTCGGGGCAACCATATCGTTCAGCAGTGTGGTCGACGTGGACGTTGGTGGCCGGTAGGGCGAAGTGGAACTGTGCTGAAGCAGCGGACTACCTTTCACCGCCAAACCACCACCCTGCATGGGTCCTGGAGTTGTGGAAGCGGCGTTCGGACCCGGTGATAGCTGATCGGTGCTGTGCAGTGACAAATTCGAGACCGCTTTTTGCATTAGCTCGTCGATCTCGAGATCTTCGCGCGGTGTCGCCGTGTTGCGCATCGAACCCACGTTGGCGGAAAGGATATCAGCGGACGTTCGCGTCGGTAGCATCGCATCCTCGTCGATGAAATCCGCATCGGAAACGTTGATCTCTGGCGACTGGTTGCTACCGTGCTGTGGCATTACCACCATGTCATCGAAATTGGCCTCGAACTTTGCGTCATCATCGAGGTCACGCTCTTCGAACGAGGACGATTCCATGCGCGCCATCGGTGCGACTGCCGGTTGCGCGGGCTTTTCAAACAGATCCTCTACGAGAATGATATCCCTTAGAGCGGCGTACCGATCCTTCGCCTGTGAAATCACCTCCGTTATCTTCGTATCGATTGGTTTCGAGATTGGCACGGAGCTGGCAAACGAGGTGGCTCCCTGCGGTAAGGGAGAAGTTCCACCGAGTCCACCCGGTTCCCCGCCAGCGAATGCTGGCGATAGACGACTCATCTCCGACGCAACCTCCTGCTGTAAGTCCAACGATGCTGCGAGGTCATTCGATCCGACAGTCCGTTGCTCCGGTTGCTCCCCAGCGAACCCGTCGTTGGTCGCATCGGCAGCAGTGGGACCAATCTCTTGCTCGATTATCTCCCTGAATACAGCGTATTTGTCGGCCGGGGGTGCATTCGATGCTGCCATGCTGCGTCCACTTGCGTGACCATCCGGTTGTAGATTAAGATTATCGAAGTTGGCCACAAACGTCGATCCACCACTGCTACCGCCACCGGAACCAAATCCTGAACCACTCCTCGTACGTTCTTCCTCACCGAAGTTGTCGTCAAACTTGGCCACGAACGTTGCCACCTCGTTGGTGTCGTCAAAGCTCACCTTAAAGACGGGCGATTCACTGATGCTTCCCCCGTCTAGACCTGCGGTGTTATCCTGACTGATGCTGCTACTAGTGGCCCACGATGGGGCAGCCGATGGTGGCGGAACGGCTGCGGCGGAGGGAGGCGCCGAAGGGTACTTGCTGTTTTCGATAAACTCCGACAGGTACGTGGTCAGCTCGACGAGCGTCATGGTGCTCAGCTTGGACACGGGCACGGCCAGCTTCGCCGCCAACTCATCGATACCGAGCGTGAGTAATTGACTGAGCGTAATGTCGGGCAGAAACGCGGACGGGGCATGCTGGTGCTGGCCGTGTCCGAGCGGCGACTTGGACGTCGGTGGTGGCGTCGGTTCGTCCAGGTTGCGCGGATCCGTCTCCGACTGCTTGCGGCTCGTCGAGCGGTTCGTCTTCGAGGCATCCTTACGCTGCGGCGGTGGCAAAAGTGTTGGAATGTCTGCCTTGCCGATCGGCGTCAGGTAGTCGTCTTCGTCGTTCGATTTCTTCTGCGGACGGCCCGGTCCAACCGTTTCGCCCGCGGTACGGCCAACCTTACGCGATGGCAAGGGCAAGGGAGGTGCGTCGGAACCAGGAGCGGTTCCCGACGATCCCCCCGACGGTGAACGATTGCTGTCGTACTTAGACCCAACATAATCGTAGCGTTCGCGCGGTCCGTGACTGCCTGCGGATGACCCGCTACCGGCACTGGCAAGGGATGCGCGTGGAGACGGCCGTATGACGATGTCGGCGAACTGCTTCTTTGGTGGCAACGGAGGCGGCTCAATGTGGGAGCCGGAATCGGGTCGCGGAGGTGGCTCCGGGGCCGTTTCCGTTTCACTCAACGAATCGCTCTCCTGCAGCCGGCGCATGTTTATGCTGTTTGAATCGCGCTTGGAGAACTTCTGCCCAAACAGGTTTGGTTTCATCTTCTTCGAGCTGGAGCTTATACTAGAGATCACATCGACCGTGTTCTGCTTAAACACGCTACTAGCCGCCGGACGGTTCCGATGGCCTGGGAGAGTGCTCTGTCCGGAACCTGCGGAATTCGCTTCCGACGATTGCCGCTCCAGACGCTTCTGGCTGATGTAGCTGGCCCACGATTCCGGGGGAAGATTTACCTGCAGTGGCCCATTGTACACTGAGCCGTCTTTTCCATCCGATGACGTCCTATGGCCTCCGGAGGGTTCCTCGGAATCGGAAGGTTTTCCCCCACCGTCCGAATGCAGCGCACCAGCGTTTCGTGGGGAAGCATTGCGCGAAAAGTGCACCTCGAACGGATCCAGCTGTAGTTTGGAGAAATCGTCATCCTCCATGAACGGATCAATTGGCTTGGATTCCTTCAGTGGCCCGGAACCACTCCTCAGACCCTCACTATCCGCTCCAAGCGATTCGGAGGCGCCTTTCGACTGGGACTTTGATTGTGACTCTTCAAAGCTGGCCTTAAACAGGTCACCACTTCCACTGGCCAACGTGGAGATGTTACTCGTGTTCAGCGTTGCTCCCGCCTGTTGCTGTTGCTGCTGCTGCAGCTGCTGTTGTTGCTGCAAAATGTTGGGCGACGATTGCTCCTGATCGGACGCAAAGTTTGCATTGAATGTGCTGTCCTTACCGGACAGATCCTTCAGTACCTTTTTGGGTGGATTCTTGAGCTCCTGGAAGAAGTATTTCTTGTCGATGTATGGCTTTATCTTGCCAGTGCCGAGCGGATCCAGGTCGGTGAAGACGTCAGTATACGAAGACGGTTGTGCTGCGGTTGATGTTTGGGGGACCTGTAAAAGATAAGTTGGAAACCATTACCAGTCAACTAGAGTAAAATATGAACGAAGCGGAATCAAACGCACCTTTCCACCCTCTTCAACAATCTTTGGTTCATCGGAGTATCGCACAGGGTCGGGATCGAAACGGGACGTATTTGGCGGCGAGTTTAACCAATCATCATTCGGTGTCGAGTTACTATTACTCATCGTGCTGCTGGCCGGCGCATTGGAGGCTTGGTGGTTGTTGCTGGTTGTGCTATTCGAATGAGTTTGCAATACTGTGCCGCCTCCAGAAGAACCGGTGGCAGATGCGTTAGTGCTGTTGCTAGCGGCGGCGGGGACATGGCTGTTGGTGCTGCTGTTGGTGGGAGTAGGAGCTGGAACTGGTGGAGCTGCCATCGGCGGTGGCGTTGACGAAACGACGGGGTTTGCTTCCGCTGTCGGTATGTTTTCTGTTGAACGATTGATCTGTTTCTGATGGCGCTTACTGGATTCGGGTGGTGGCAGAAGATTGTATGACTGAAAGAGAAGAAACCATGTTATCGAAGAACAATTCGATAGCAACCTTTAAATATTACCGGAGGAATGTTGGCAAATGAATCGCCAAATGGATCGTCATCCAGCACACTTTTGCCTGGTCCTTCGCTGGGTGTGATGCGTTCCATTTGCGTGATGCCTCGCTGGATGCAGCTCAACTCTTGCTCGAGGTCGACGAGATCCGCCACAGATTCCGGCGACTTTTCACTCTTTCCTGCCCCTCCCATCTTAATGCAGCTGCTCGAACCCGCCCCCAAGGACGATGCTCCAGCGCCTAGCGATCCTAAGGCCGAGCTGCCGGTGTCGCTGGCGTGACTTTTCCCATAGCTACCACTAGCGCCTCCGCCACTATCCATCGTCGCACTGCCTCCTTTCGCCATCAACGACGCGGACGACACGGCCTGATGTTCGTGAGCCGTTATCTTACTCTGAATGTGCTGCCGGGCCAGCTCAATCTCTTTCTTCTTCAGCTCGAATACGACCTGAAATAGGTCGCGCATTGCCAGCACCACCTGGCTGGCGGCTTTGTCGGTTTTGATACCGAAAAACCGATGCCCACTGTCGGGGGAACCAAAAATATAGCCAAATGCACGCGAATCCGTCATGTCCTGGGCGATGAACGATATTTTGTGCACGGGATGGTGGTAGAGAGAATCCTGCCGGGAAGAAACAAAACGAAAAGGATTAGTGCCAACGTGTTGATGGACAGTTGTTTCGCTTACCCCTGTTTTTTCATCTCTCAACCGTAGTCCATCGATCGTGACATGTATCGTTATGCGCTGCTTGTGTTCTCCTGCGGCGCGGATTGCCATTTTCAGGTCCTGGAGACAACAAATAATATGAGAAACGGGGAACGAAGTCGGTTTCACTTAATCGATAGCCGATAGTGACCACGGTCTGCTGGATCAGATGTAGCACGTAATAACATAAATCAAATCTGGGACAGGACCAGGGTCAAACAGCAAAAAAAGTTTAAAAAAAGCAAATACAAAGTCGTATTGTTGTAAAGCAAATTACTTCACAACACCCAGCACAGACGTTCACCGCATCAAACATTCAATTCAATAAAAAAAAAAAAAACCAAGCACCCACAGATCAATAGCGTTCAGTATGTTACAATGCTGTCACAATGCTCCGAATCGTTGCCGGCGTTCGTCGGTTGGGTTAATCATGCGTAACGAATGACCGCAGTAACCAGTGCAACAATTCGCTTCATTCAGTTCCAAACGTGGCTGCGTTGCTGTAGGCGGCCACCTTCTGGCGTTGATTTGCACTTTTTTCTCTATCTTCCTTTTCGCAATTCAACAAACTCTATGGGGATTACGCCTTTAGAGCGAAGAACTTCAACACAAACATTCGCGGTGTATGCGATTTGTTTCTTCAATTCGCGAATGTCCAGTTCCTTGGCTAGATGATTTAAGGCAGCTTTGTCGTCGTTGATGCGCACAAACGCTGCGGTGTGGGGGACGTTGTTTGTATTTCAAGCAAACTAGACTGACACATGATATGGCCTCACTATTCTAATCCACTGGAGAACGAGGAGCTGCTCCTGTGTATACGGTAATCGTGTCGTTTTTTTTCAAATTGAAACCAATTTACTGCCACCGGGAACTAGGGACCGGGGTGTACGTGTGCGGTAGCGTCAAAGAGTGTTTTTAGTAAATGATTCGTTTACGAAAGCAAATTTTTTCGCGGACAACGATGACGAAATCTGGCTGAAAACGGCGGCCGTTTTTTCATTCTTCTGGCAAACACGGAGGTCTATTGAATCGGGTGAATGCGGGATTATACTACATCTTGCGGCGGCTTACGATGGCGTATATGGTGGTGCTATAAATAGCAAACCGGACCGAGCGATCGAGGGCGGTTACCGCTTGATATGCCCCGGTCCCGTCACTACCTGGATGGCCCTTTGTTCCCTTATGGCGCGTGTAAACATTCATCCATACCTGCAACGCTTCCTGGCACATCCGGTCGCCTCGGGCCTCGCCGACCTCCAGGATACCGATGAGCTTCGCCTTGAAGCTCACTCCATCGCCGAAGAACCGCCCGGGTTCGTTTCGATCTGAAAGAAAAAGAAATGACGGGAAGGATAACGTTAGACCTGATTTAAGCAAATAGTTTGACACGGAGAGCCTGGAAATCGCCATCCTTACGTCGCAGGATACCTCGATCGGTCGAACGTGGTGAATTTCTCATGTTTCTACTGCTCGATTCTAGCGTTGCCAAGGGGAACCGTTTGCACCAGCGTTGGCCTGGAGTTATAGGTAAACACTCGCCAGCAATCGTGATTGTTGTGTTCTCCTAGATTGCCGTTTGTTCAACTCGTTCGCCGAGCGAATGACCATCTTCAGGGACAACCCGAGCAAGGGATGCAACACTGCATTTCTGTCAGCTTCTGCAGCGAACGAACAGATGTAAAACAGAAACGCACACTTCCTTGCCACCAATATTTTGCCTTCGCTCGACCGCGACGTCAACGAAGTGTAAATACAACGTCGTACGAAAACTAGGCCGCACAGGCGGTCACCAGCAATGAAAACTTAACACCGGATAACGCAAACCGTAGAACAGGCAATTTGCAATTTACAAACGAACTCACTTGAGACGCGCATAACCGACTACACTTATCACGGCGGCTCCGGCAGGCAGGTGGGTGGAATGATAGGGTAATCCCTTGACCGGGAACCGTTTTTACAGCGGGTCTCGTGATGGATAGCGACGAACGCCTCGAGGATACACAGTGACGCTAGGCGTTTGAAGGAAAACAATTCGAAGAGCCTTCACGATTAATGAATGGGCATCCTCGTATCTGCTACCCTACTGTGCGAAAACCTTCAACGACGATCGATTACTCATCACTACCTGCATCTAAACACGCACTTTGTTCCGTACTTCGAATCGTGATACTTCCAATTTTCCGTGACAAAACCAGCGGCCTGCCGTCGCCTGTGACGGTCTAGCGTTGACTGACTCAATAACAACAATCTACTCTCGTCGAGTATCGTTTGATTAGTGTTGTGTGTTATGAATCTTACGACAAGATTCAGTCAAACCAATATTTCATTCGATATCCCCTTGAAATTGATTCAACAATCTTTCGCGATTCATGAACCTTTGTGAATTAAGAATTTAAAGATTCGCATTCATTTATCAGCTGAATGATTTATTTTGATTCATGAGTCTGAACACTTTAGACAAAAAACCAATAAATTAATTAATAATTTCTCAGTAAACTCATTGTTATTTGGTTAAAATGGGAAAAAATATCATTGGATCATTACGAGGATTTCCTGTCTTGGTTCCAAACAAATTGTCCCATCCCTACTTGATGATCATTCATTTCACGTGATCAGATCAGCAACGAACCAAGTGGCGATGTTTTCGTCAATTGTGTAAACATGTTCAGAAATTGTGTACGATTTAAGGATTTTAAATTTAGTATCCAACGGTTTGTTTGCAAAACGATTTTTGTTAAATTTTTGATAATATTTTTATACGATCCCAGTTAGGATACACCGACAAAGCGTTGCTTTAGTAATAAACATTTCAAATTCTTCCAAATCATGTTAGTTTTGAATAGGCGTTGCAAATGTATATCATCTACTGATTAATAAGGCATCATCCTGTCCTAGAGATCACCACATTGTATGGCACGATAAAGCGAGATAAGCGTTATGAATCATACTTACATTTCAATGGACTGGTCTTCTTGCGAATCGTCTGCATTTTCCTATATTTTTGGTAGACTAAGTTGTTGGGATCAATTCTGAATGATTTTTAGAACGTCATGGTGCGATGAAAATTTGGTACTATCACTTCGATCACCTCGTCACATGGAAATGCCACAGCGCTCGGAAAACCGCATCACGTTCACCACATTCGGCGAGCACATAGTAGTAGTACGGTATCTAAAACGGTGCACTCGCGTCAGAAGAAAACTTCACGGTGGCCGAATGTCGCCCTGCCCTTCGCGAACTAGTGGATAAGAAAAAGAAACACTATACTATGACTAATACTACAACGGCCCGAGACGGCATCGTGGTCGGTCACATGTGATCAGTCTAGCCATTAATCGATTTAACGCAGTGCTCTCCGGTCGCCAGTTATCGAGACCATAGGGAAATATCGTAGTTGGCCTACGTCATTCGATTATGCAAATCAAAAGGAATATGATTTAATCATTCTATTTCCATCATCCAGACGCAACACACGATTATAATTAATGACACTAAATTTCAAGTTTTTGCACTCGCGTAGGATAAAAATTTCACACTGAGATAAGGTCAAATTAACGCATTTTTTTTAATGTCGTTAGATGATTTCTTTTCGCCAAAAATACCGAGGCTACTTTAACTTCCGAATGTAGACGACGAGCGGGATGGTGATGGTGTAACGTTCAACTGATACTGGTAGCCGGTACACGTCGGTGTATCGATTTTTCCAGCCCCTCCTCCAGCAACCGGAAGGGAAAACAGAGTGTAGGAGTTAAGAAGGGTTGGGGAAACTCACTATGAAAATCGTCTCGTTTAAAAAGGGTAAATGTGACTCCGAGAGATGGAATATAATTAGATATTTTACTTTTGCATAACTATTCATCCTAATTACACCCTTGCCAGTCTGTTTTCCACTAAGTAAACGGCTTTTCCGATTGGCACTAATTTTGGGAAGTTTTTTCCTATGGTGTTCACACCTTTTTAACAAATTCTCAATATTTACGATTTCCACTAGAGAAGAAGTAATTCCTCACGACACGTACACTGGCACCACTTTGCGCTAGCGATTAATACCTGTTTTGCGTTGATCCGATGCGGATTTATTGCGATATTTTCTTTCCTAAACACTCGCGATGCGCTTCGAATCCGTCCTGTTCGCTGCCATTTTTCGTTGAAAATTTCTCACAAGA
Organism: Anopheles sinensis; assembly: GCA_000441895.2. Taxonomy (NCBI): domain Eukaryota; kingdom Metazoa; phylum Arthropoda; class Insecta; order Diptera; family Culicidae; genus Anopheles; species Anopheles sinensis. The sequence goes on along the minus strand of KE525352.1, from coordinate 1,591,029 downwards.
CAGTTCTCGTGCGACGGTGTCGTATGTTTGTGTGCGATGCGCAGGCTGTATCGGCAGAGTGCTGTATGCGTAAGGATCCTCGTGTTTTTCGTCCTGTCCGGTTTCCGTTGTCAATGTATTGGTGTCAAGTGAAGCTCGAAAGGATGATGTACAACGTATCCGTTTCCATTGAGTGATGAAAGTTAGAACAACTTTTGAAGGACGGAAAGAAAATACAATCGGTATGCTATTAATTTCAATGTGCACCAGGTTCTAATTTTCGATTTATTAAAATGCTTTTCATGCTTGCGGCGATTGCGATATTGTTTTAATGCTGAATGCCGGTATTTCGATTGCAACGAAGTTTTCATATTTACGGCACCGGAACTTTCAAACATGCAGATAGTGTTGTGCCAAGTAGCTCTTTTAAGTGAGTTATTCCAGAGCTAGCTAGCAAATTTTATTCATTTCATTGAGCAAAGTCAATTGATTACATTTTTATATCAAACAAGTACAGCTGTACTTTTTCTGTGTTTAAAGTTTACTGAGCTAGCACGTTAGCTTGGGAAGTACCTCAGTGATTTGGGAGCCGTGTGTGTGCTAGCTCTCCACCTCACGTGCCAACACTACATGCGGGTAACTCCGGAAAGCGTAGATTAAACGATTCCTTTCCTCGGAACGACTCGAGCTTACTGGCAGGTCAAACTTGAAGTAGCCAGAAGTGTTTGAACAATCGAACAAGTCGGAGGCACGCTGCTCGTCGTTCGTTCGCCCGTAGTAGTCGATTCATTTTTCCGTTGTTCTGTTTTTCCATCGGTTGGTAAATTACTTCCATTGATCCGATAGGCTCTGCTACGTCCCTTGTTTTTCGCAGAAAAAGCTAGTGCGCCCCGTGCTGCCGTGTATTCTAACGAATGTGATTTTTTGCGTGTTTTTCGTTAAACGCACTCAAAAGTTCAGAAGATCGACCAAGATCAGGCAGCAACAGGCGCATCGAGGAGACGAGTGTGTGCGTGCGCGCGCGCGTTTGTGTGTGGTGTGTCTGCCCGACGTCGTCGTCGTAACCGGAACGGCGCAAGCGATCGTGTCGCGTCGATCTCTTTCAGTGCCCTCCGCGGTGACCACGCCACCACGATTTTCACGGTAAAAAGTGTTCGAGGTAACCGAAGAGTGTGTCTTGCTTTGTGAGCAGTTTCTTTCCCCGTGGTGATCTGTAGCGGTTACAAAAAGCTATCAGCTACCGGTGAAAGTTGTTGTGGGCTCCAGAGGGCTGAATTTCGGAAAATCCATTCCCGGATTCGTGGGAGATATTGAAGTGCCCTCTAAAGAGCTAAAAAAGGTTTCATCTTGTGCTTGGTGCAGGGTTTTCGTTTGTGCCTCAAACAGATCTGTCTCACGGGGGATAGTCATTGATCCGAGCTTGTGCGTTCAACGTTGCCTTCTTTATCCTACAGCTCACCGGAAAATTGTATCCGGGGTCTAGCGAGAAAGCTGCAAAAGGCTAAGTGCTTTCGTGAAACAGAATACGGCGGAGATTTTTGAAAGAAAGCATCGAAGAGGACCTTGTTCGACCGCATTGGAGATTGGAGAAACAGGATCGTCTCATCTGTCAAAATGAACAAATCCTGCGCCCGGTGCCAGAAGGTGGTTTATCCCATCGAGGAGCTGAAATGTTTGGATAAGGTATGACTCTTCTATTTTTACGCAACTGTAAAGATCTGTCACTCAGAAAAAGAATCACGCATTACTAACAGTGCGCGATCAACGATCAATCCGCGATCCAAGACCCTAGCGAGACTCAAAATGGAGTCGTACGGAGTAATCTGCTGGGACGAAGGCGGGTCGAGACGCAACGCAACGGGAAGAGCCCTACCTACCTGGAAGAAGAGTGGGTGTGCATGGGGTTTGATCACTCGATCTTCGCCTCCCTGTTCTTAACGTGGTGTTTTGTGTTCGCGGAGCGTGGTGTGCGTGTGTTGGGCACTCGCGTACCTTCGCGGATCGCGGCCGTCGTTGGGTTTTACCTTCTTTTCTTTCGCTCACTTTTATGGATCGTGGCCTTTAAAGGTTGTAAGATGTTGAGGGCAGCTTCCTACAATATCATTTTTATTTATATTTTTAAGTATAAGAAGATCTCTGTACAGATTCACAATAAAATCAATCGATTTCAATGCATCAACTAACAGGGAGCCGCGAAGTCGCTGGATGCAAAATGACGACATCTTCCTTTCACTTTAGCTCCCTACGTGACGTCATCAGCTGATGACCGTGCAAATGATTGCGGAAAATCAATTATTCAGGTGTAAAGAAAAGCACGGAAACTACCTTTTTTCATTTTCGATTGCACACCCTGAACAGATAATATTCTGGTGCTCGAACGCTAGTGCGGATCTCGATCGATAATTCACAAAAATCGATGCTCAATCTTTGTAACCTGGTGGACATTGGCTACTCCAGTGTGACAGCAGATAAAACCAAACAACGTTCTGCACTACGAGCAGAAATGTGGTCATGTGACAGTCATGTAATAAATGGAGCACAAAAAACCATATGATTGTGAGGATGAATGATTCGTAGACGAGACGCCATTATTGTGGTCGTGTAACGTGCTGGTACTGATAAGATAAGAAAAACCTGATAGTCCGAAGGTAGAAAAACCGTCCACGTCTGGAATATGCACATCAACTTTGCTTGATTCTGGTAACATCTCGAAATATTCCATTTGAAATCGGACTAGGCAAAACACGTTTCGCAGATTACCCAATTTACGTTGTTTTTGTTTTCGATTTAATTATTCGACCTTCGAACCCCGAGCACCTCTAGTTGTTGTTCTACCCTTCCTAACAGTTATGCCAAACTCAGCACACTCTCGTGATCGCAATTGTTGCACCACGTTGGCGGAAACCGCTGAATGTGGCATTTTTTTTCCACTGTGTGTTATTTGCGTAAATGCATTTCATGGAAGGGCGCGTGGGGGAAGCCTCTGGAATGCAGGGAAACCCGATGCCTTTACGATACCTTGAGATTTTTTGTTTCGATTCAATTTAGCACATTCTTATGCGTATGCTCTTTTTTCCACCGAACTGCCTGATGGGAGTGCTGGAACTCCTACTACCCGATAGAAGTAGCGGTGTATGTTGGCGGTGGCTTACTGTTACACCGTGATCGAGTGGCCCTTTAGCATCCCTTGTGTTGTGTGGTATGTGTTCCTTTTCCGTTTTTTCTGTTTTGCGCAATTAAACAATTATGAAAACATATGTTTCCCATTGTGGGGGGATTGCTCGAGAGCGCCAGTGGTGGGGCGGCATTAAGTCGGGGGGAAGAAATCATTTACGAATGCATAAAACTCAACGGTTAGTTCTTCTGGTGTGAAACAGCATCAATTTATTGCCTCACTTATTTGTTGCATCTGGAGCGGGGATGGTGTAAAGGAAATTGAATTTCCCATGGTGTTAGTGTGTTGTGTCAGCTTGTATTTTTAGATCCACCTATTTTGTGAGCAACCTATTTTCATTTAGGACCACATTTTTGACATTTGGAGCAAATAATTTGAGTATTTAATTTACATGAAGTTATTCATTCAAATGTATCTAGTTCGCAGGAATATTTTTTACGCAAGAGCAAAATTGCGATCGTTCGGCATTCTTTCCTGTGTGGAAGTAAAAACACTTCATACCGATTGGGTAACGATTTTGGTAATAAAATTTTTGCACAAACTTGGCGTTATTGCCTCAAATTAAGACTTCCTTCTATGGAGATTAAACGACGAGCGAATCTTCAGTCTTGCTGAGTTGTGTGCCTGCCTTTCGTCGTAAACCGTGCATGATTTTTTTTAAGTTCCTCTACCCCTACTAGAACCAATCACCGTTCTACGAACCAACATCATCATTTTGAGCAATAAAATGCAATCAACAACGGGGCGGGATGAGCAATTTCCAGCAATTGTCCTACGGATGGCGAGAAGTTGCTTGCTGCTGGTGTATGTTTTGCGCTGCGGATGCTGACGGCTGCCATTGCAGTGTGTCATAAAATCAGCATCCGAAGCCGAAGCTGCCTGGCCTGATTTGGTTGGTAAGGTGGGGCCCTAGAATAATGATTTTGGTCTTAATTCACCGGCCCACATTTCGTTAGTCATAGTCAGAATTTCAAATCCATCAACAGCCGCTTACATCTCGGCCGGGGTATTCAAAATTATGATTGCTTTATGATAATCTTTGTTTTCGAAACAGATGTGCTCAAACACTCCGACCACGAGCATTCCGAAGAGCACTTTTCACTTCACCGAGCGCACCTATTCCTGTTCTTCGAAGCAATTCTCCACGCTTGATTATGTCTGTCATGGCGCCGGATCGCGCAACATGCCACAACCATGTGGTAGGCATCGGGAACGATGATCGGTTTAAATTTGCCACGCCAATTTCGGTTCAATCGACCTTCAAAACGGTGCAATTTGGGGTGGCTCACTTTGTGCACACATCTGTTATGTTATAGCCTTCAGCTTCACCAGCTCCTAACAAAATTCCACCGACTCCGTGGTACGTTGACGTCAGCCGTGTATGATATTTTTTGATTCGTGTTCTCATATACTTCGAACCAACGTTCACGTTTGATCACGTCATTCTTCTTCTAGTGGTGCCAATGACGAGATATTGATCGAGGATTTGATCCCATGATCACGTGGAAGTGTAGAGAAGCTTATACAATACGTGTATAACTTACCAACAGCGGCGTTTCAGGGGTCGTATGGTCCATTTAAGAAATTCTAGTCACGACTGTCATCTATGGATTCGCCTTATTTCAGAATGATTCATACATAATACAAGGAAGAGAATTAAGATGAACTCATCAGTCTGATTTGTTGAGTTCAGCAAAAAGCACATGTTTAAAGTTCACGCTTTTACGCGATGATAACATATCCCAGATTACTGTCCATGTCCGTTTTCGTCTGTTTACTTTTTCAATCTTCAAGTCTATTTATTGAGATTTGTTCTCTACCGATCATCTCCGCATGCGGTGTGTCCGATTCACCTTGAAATGTACATAAATTAGTTCGTCTGTTACCCGATCGAAGCGCAGCCCTCGGTTCCAGCTGGCCACAATGCTCGGCATAACCAACACGGGCACAATTCCACCACCCCATGATCTCACCGCGTCGTTTAAGCGGTCAATCGATCGAACGCTTGTCGGCCATTGTTGTCCACTCGCGCTCCTTCCGCGCCATCGGAATGGGTAGCAGCAGCTCTGACAGAACGCGAACCGTGTGATATGAGGCAGAGCCGCCGGTTCGTGTCTCGTCTGTGGCACCGTTAACATTCCAAGCACGCCTCCTTCCCTCCAGGTCCGGGTGGGGTCTCGCCCTTGTAGCGTTTGTGTTGCGTGCTCTATTAGCTCATGTACGTGGTTATGGCCGGACGGCCCATTTTCAGCAATTCCAGCTGCCTGCTGACGTTGTTGTTGCTGTTGTTGCTATTGTTGCGGTGCATACATCTGTGGAGATAAATGGCGAGTCGTAGTGGTGGTGGTACACATTGATCTAATCGCGTATGGACGTCATACGGTTCTTCCTTCCCTCTTTACGGTTGTCGGGATTTTGGCAGCATCCCAGCAGCGGCATTGGATGAGGGTTGCAAGCGAACGCAGCTGCACTTTGTTGCCAATTAAGGGTATGCTTGTATGGGACATCGGATAACATTGTATGTTGGTTGTTTGTATCTTTTAACGAATCCCGAATATGTTTGCTTGAATTGGTGCGAATCCAACCAATAGACTATTTTACGATCTTCTGGAAGGGTTTGAATGGCGCTTTGTGCGTTTCATTGAGATAATAAATAGCGAAGTCAATTTGTTGGCTATCTGTTTTGATTGATTTAATCATTTCGTATCAGTTTCCTTTTTTTCTAAAACTTGAATTGAATTTTGTTTCACAAAACGGAGAAATACGAAGATAATGTGCCATGCATTAACCCTTATTTTAAACTTATACATTACTTCATTACTCTACTAGTTTGTTTTTAAAATTGGTTTTCATCGATCTCGTTGATCATCATTTGTTTTCATCGAAATTTATGCTCGTCGATCGATCGATCGAACAACGCATGTGTGCGGAAATTGCGCAGCATTAAAGCTCTCAAGGAAATTGAAACCGAGCGACCATTTCATCGCTCATTCCAGTCTGATAGTGGACATTGACGTCCAACGTTGAAGATGTTGGCGACGGTTACAGTGGCGGCGTTGAGGAGTAGTGGCTTGGTGGAATTTTTATCGATGATTTTTTTAAATTCCTCTGTCACTGTCGATCGATAGTGGAGGGGGGGCTAAAAAACCAACCTATGTATGGTGGATGAGTGGTGAAAAATAAAAACGGTCACGTTTGTGAGCCGTGACAACAAACGAAAACCTAATCGTTGCAACATGTCGAATGTGGACCAATGGGCGGACACATAGGCTTATCACTTATTGTATTTGATTTTTATCGTAATAGGAAATATTCTTCTATTTCGGTTTACATATATAATATTTTTCATCCATAAATTTTTGTGTTATTATTTTTGTATTATGGAACTTTCACGAATAGGTTAAGGCTAGGGTAAGAAAATAATCTTTCAAAGTTCGTCCCATGATTCGCGGTGCCGCAGACCTGGCCGTACCGAAATGGAAAAGTTGAAGCCAAACCAGATCGTCATGAAACTGAAAGCTGCTCAACGGGTTACGGAGCTGGATGGAGACGTGCTCGAGTCGCACGGGCTGCACGCATCTTGTCGATCCTGCTTGACGGCAACGTGTGCCCGTCAGTTGAGGATATCTGTCCCATTTTTCTCGCGTTGCATAAGTCGAGCCATATAAGACGAATGCAAATGATCCGCTAGGAGCGGGGAGTCCGGCCAAAGTCCAGCCATAATTATGTTAAACTGTATTCTAAGCGACAATTACTGCTGGTTTCGCTTTAGGTGCTATTTAAGGCGATGCAGCATAAGATTGTAAATTGATTACGCCTCATATTTACGTTTCATTCGCATGAATCCCGACATATAATTATAACGCATGCTTCAGAGTGTCGTGCCTCTGGTAATGTGTGTCACAGAACCCTTTGCGGAAACCTGTTTTTACAACGCTCGAAGAAAATACAAACATTCGCCAGTGGAACTGCATTAAACCAGAGACAAACGAGGGTACCGCATGGCAATGTTTTTCTAATCTAAACATTGAACTGACATGCATAATAAACTCGGACAACTAGCTCGCGAGTTTAAACAGCAACTTACGCAATAGCAATGCGATGCATAATGCACTCCTTTGCATTCTAGAGTGGATACGAGGGGGGAGACACACGCGCGTGTGTGGTCAGCTTTGTTTGACTTAGTTTTGTAAATGTAAACGTCTGTTCTAATAAGCAGGACAAAGGCTTGGCATGTAAACAGCTGCATGGTATTCAATGGTTTTCTTATTTGACATCAATTTTATAGTTGCTTTATGATAGATATATGAGCTTTATTTAAAAACTTCGAGGATCTATCACTAGTAATGGAGTAAAACGAACGAAAGATCGTCTCTTCGTAGTTTACTGTAGCAAACGGCGTCGACTCTCTTGACTGTTTTACCAAGGTCACTTTCAATGGACACTCGGAGGACCAAACCTCCCGTCTTCCAGTTGAATCCAAAGGAAGGTTAACCTGTATGGGGCAACCGTCAGTTTAAAAAAAAACAACCAATACATCGTAGATCGCCACAGTTCCTTCATTCGCGGCGCGGCCTTCCGACGTCGCGAATACTTGTCTGTGCCGCTGCCATCTTGGAGTTCCCTTGATGTTGCCCCCGGTGCGCGACCAACCCTCCTTGGAGACCGGTTTTTGTGGAGGTCCGAGCGATTCGAAAACACGCATTAGGTACCATCGGTATACACACCCTCGCCGGAGCCGAGTACGGGTGTGTTGGTGGTCTCGCGGTGCTTCCACGAACGAATCGCACACGATCATCTCGTTACTGCCTTGCTCCTGCTCGTAGGTTTGGTGTGCAATGGAGCGAAAATGTCTCCCCTTTTGAAGAACGAATCGCCCTGGGATGGATGATGGACCACATGCAGGTTTTGTTTTGCCTTCCGATGTTGACGCGCCGGATGATGTTCTCCATGGCTGCTCGCCCGGAACCGCGCCTGGAAAAGTGTGGGATCGTGCCGGTAATGGCTGGCCCCGGGTTCCTCCCGGACCACAACAATCGATCGGTTCGGTTACATTCATCGCGGTTCTGCTGCACTTGAACTGCAAACCGAAGACTGGCCGAATGCGGTGAAACTCGTTTACATTTCACAATAACTAAAGAGGCCTCCCTTTAGGGCAATTTGTATGTAGAACAACACAGTTAGCCTTTAGTTTAGTTAGTTCACTGAGCCAGACCTCGCCGGAATCTGGATGCGATCGTATTTCCAACCCGTGTGGTTACCGAGCGGGTGATATTTCATTCAATATCCGTGTGGCTTAATTGACCCACCGCAGAATCACTTTAGCAACATGGACATTCGTCGTTCGCGGATGTGGTAACTATCTGCAGGCTTAATGAGAATTCTATGGTCAGTAAGCAATTCCTTGCCATTTCAATCTTAATCTTTCCCTAATGTCTGCAGTTCGAAGATGTATTTTAATTGTCGTCGTTTTTTAATTATACACTACTCTTATTCCACCCGGATCTCCGTTGGTAGTTTGACAATGGCGAAGCAGTCGTTTTAGTTTTCGAGGTTCTCACAATTAAAAACGTATCTTAATTTCATGAAAAAAAACTGAACCAAAACGACATATTTAGATTGGACAACTGATTTCTATGTTGGAATCAACTTCAAACTATATTTTTAGGTAGGTTGCTTCTGTAAATTGAAACTACCATAATAAACAAAAATAAGAAAATATCGTTGAATAATTCACATTTAATCTCATTTGCATTCCGAGCTCGGTTACATCATGGACGCCACCGTCGTCAGAAGATTGTATGTGTTTTTTCTTTAAACAACCAGCGGCAGTACACTTTCACCATTGACCCTCCGTAAGGTTGAACGATCGTGAGGCCAGGTCTCTTCGGCCAGCTCGTGTAATAATCCACCCGGATGCAATATGACCCTTGCGTCTCGACTGGTAGGAATGTTTTAATCGTCAAGACATTTTCGAGAAAAATGAAGAGTAGGGAGGCGCGATCGTTTTGTCCGCGTCGACAATGTCTCCGTCCGTCCGGATGGTGGCTGAAAACCGGCTCAATTCACTTTCCCTCCGTACTGAGTATAGACAGAGCTCGCTGGGCATGCGGACGGAGAGGATACGGAAGACTCTCCTTTTCCTCAATAGGGCTCGATTGGATGGCGCTCCTAGACCTACACCGGCTTGGGGGCAAGTTTCATGCCGTTGGTATTGATCACTCGCTGTTCGCCCTTCCGAATGGGCAGCAATTTGTCGCCGCTCTTGTCCTAGCAGCATCTTGGTGTCGTGAAACCTAACATGACCTAAACCACAAAGACGATGGTGGCGCCACTGGTTGGTGGTATGGCGCAAGAGATTGAACTTCGCAGCATAACCGCGCGATCGTCGCCAGTGGGTAACGCTTTGTGCAACCATCCATCCATCAACGAGGGACGCATTCCGGATTTCTAATTTCCCCCGCAGCACAAACCTCCACCGGACACGACAACGACAGAGGGACTCTTGTTTAGACGCCACGCCGCGATGGAGTTACGAATTTGAAACGCTTTGAGAGCGACGTCTATCACTCTGGATCCATCAAGCTGGTATGGGGTACGATAGCTGGTTCAGTGAAAGCTGAACTGTTGCAATGGCACCGCCATCTTCAGCAGACGATCTCAGCCAGTTTTAGATATCGTGAAGTACTTTCATTGGCCGTTGAATGATCGAAAACTCACTGCACAATCAGTTGGTGATGTGTTGGATATTGGCTTCTTCAAAAAAACATCTTGGTTGTACGATTTGATGGTGACATTTCTGAGATGTAGCTTATTTCCAACATCAATCGTAAAATGTAGAAAACACCTTCTCCTTTTCAGGAAAACCCTTTACCTAGACAGGATCCCCTACCCAACTACCAATTATGTAAACGGGTATCAAACTCAGCAACAACGCCAACATCGCTACTCCAAACACCGCTACAGACTGACCATTTCTGATAGTGTTGCTGGTGCGTGCTGTTTCGATCCGGAAGCGACGTGTAAAATTCCGTTTAATTGTGCCGTACATCATACTACCGATTGACTGTTTCGTATTTCACTTTCCATTTCACACGTTACCTCCGGACTTGGCATCCGTAAAAGCAACCGGATATATCTGTATGGTTGTGCATTGGTTTTCCGATCAGCTGATTTAGTTTGGCAATGATTCCCTTCTTTCACTTTCAATTAAAAAGACCGGAAGAACTTATGGACACAGTTTTGACGAGATGACATATCGTTGACAATTATCACCGGTAGTGGATGTTTGGAAATCGATACTAAACTTATCGAGTATATGCTTGTTTCACGTAATCGTTAAGCACTTGCTTTCTCTATCCTGTTGTGGGTTGAAGCCGTACTTGCCGTACTTATTGTTCGCTTGCGTAAATATTATGCTACAATTTCATATGGGCAAACAACCAGCCTGAACATGTAGAGTAGTTATTTTTAAAGAATCGTTGCACAAGTTTTCCCACAACGATGAATGTATGAAAACTAGTTTCGATGATCCAGAAATCTGTTTTCTGCAAAGAAACCCGGCGCTGCTTTTATTAGAAATGATTGACATAGCTTTCTATTTCTGTAGAACGTTTGTACCTTAGAAAAGTGCATTGTGTACATCTTGAAGAACTGGCATGTTTACCGGTAGACATACCAATTAAAAAAATTCTAGCTTCTATTCCTGACATAAATTTATAACACGAAACCATCAAAACGGTATAGCCTGTCAGATAAGAACTGTTCGTAGCACTCTGTATATCTGGCTTAAATCTTGATGGTTTTGTATATTGGAATAAGTTTTCGGGTTGATTGCAATTGAAGCAGCACAAGGTGCAATAGTGAAGCGTGTCATTGCATCTGACAAGAGAGGTCAGAACACTTTCGCTTAGTCCTAGGTGCCTAAACTTCAATAACTATAGCATTCACTTCCTTTGAAAACTAATCTATCTGTGCTACAAATTCTTTTTTAACTTTGACCAGACGTCTACGAATCAACTCAATTTAGTGCATTTTGATAACACAAATGCGATCCATGCGCAACGGAAGCCGCCACGGAACTACGTTTTAGTTTCACATAGGTGAACTAACACCTCAAGAAATGGGGAGTTCAGCACGGATGGCATAACATGGAGTCACGGTATATGGCGCCTGCTTTTCGTTGCTTATTGTTTGAAAATAAGGGATCCGTTACCTGCCACGAACAACGCATTCGGTGGTGGAAGTTTCTGAAGGTAGTTGCTCTAATCCGGCACGAACTTCAACAGTCGAAAGAAGTTGTGGGACCACCGACATGCTCTTATCACCGCGGCGAATGAAATGTTTTGCGAGAGCACACGCCTGGTGTGTATGTAGTCTTACATTTCTTTCAGGATGTTGGGAAGCATCACAAAACCAACCTGTTGTTGGTGCGTGAGGTAACGACGTCTCCCTGATAGTAATCAAAATTGCCGTCGATTTTTGGTATAAAGTGAAATGTCTTTCCTTTGCCATCGGTCAGAGTTCTCCGAGTTCCATTGCGCAATGGACAGCCACACTCGACTGCGTTCCCTAGTCCTCGGACTGACACTGCTGGCGGTATGCTGTACTCTACCGCAGGCTGCCGAGGCGTTTAACAACCATGGACAAAGTAAGGATTACCTAAAAATTAGTTAGATTCACAAGTACTTGGTCCCAGAAACCCAAGGTATTAGTGTAAGTGCATATGAGCGCTAGTTTTCATTGTATTTCTCCTTCTCCCGATGGATGTAGAGTGTTGTCCACCGAACGAGGTGCTTCTCTGGTGTCCTCCAGTGTGCGAGCCCACCTGTGACAACGACTGTGTACCGACCCCGACCGGCATCCCTGTCGAGACGTGTGTCTGCAAGCCGGGATACGTGCGCCACAATGGTCACTGCATTGAGAAGTGCCAGTGTCCGGCTCCGTGCACCGAACCACCGAAGCCACCCTGTCCACCAATGTTCCATGCCACAAGCAAGCTGGAAGGGTTCCCCGCGCCTTGTCCATGCTCTTCCTCGTACCCGCGCCCCGTGAACGGCGGACCTCTCCCATACTCGATGACTTCTCAATCGCAGAACTTCTCGCAGGGTTCCAACTACCTCTACCGGCCGGTGCGCCCTTGTCCACCCCGCAACGAACCTACGACCACCGTGTCGCCGTTCGAGTTTTGTCCACCGAATGAGGTGACGCGCCCCTCGCCTGTATGCTGCGAGCCGACCTGTACCGACAGCTGTGCGGCCGTCCTCTGCCCGGCGAAGCCCCCCACTGGACCTCCGGTTTGTACTTGCGCCGATGGGTTTGTCCGCCACGGAGGACGCTGCGTGCGCCCGGAGGAATGTCCGTCGGATGAACCGCCAAAGTTCTGCGGCCCAAACGCCCACTACAGTCCCTGTACGCCCTGCTGCCAGAAGACGTGCGACAACGACTGTAGCCGAATCTTCTGTATTGCCGCCTGCACCGGAGCTCCGACATGCGTCTGCAACGAAGGCTACGTGCTGCACAATGGCCGCTGCATTCTGCCGTCCGAGTGTCCCCCGAAATGCCCTCCGTCGACTCCGCCTCCACCGTGCTACCCAACGCCACCACCACCACCGCCTCCGACACCCTGTCCGCCCAAGTGTCCTCCGGGAGCGACACTGCGTCCGTTCCGACCGTGCTGCGTCGACACCTGCAAGACGGATTGCCGGCTGGTTCGGTGCGCCGAATCGTTCACAGGACCTCCGACGTGCGTCTGCGAGTACGGGCTGGTGATGCACAACAACTGCTGTATTCCCCGTGAACATTGCCCGAAGCACGATTGCGGCGGCACCGGTGGTCCTTACGCCTTTCTTATGGAAGATTAACTGTTGTGACTGAGTTTATTTATTTCACCAAGCCGCCTTAAGCTGGACGTCCTATGCGGGTTGGTCTCTAGATGAGATTTAGAGTAAGATGACAGTAAAAGTGTTTTTTGTTTATTGAATTTTGTAAAACCAAGCTGAATAGTAAAAGATTTTTAAAAAGCTATGGGGCACTCGTATTGATTATTTATCTAGAAAATGTGAGAAACAATCGGATTAATTGTAGGAGGAGAGTGTCGTTGTACTTGCTCGACCTTTGTATACCCACTAAGTCTTAACATTAGGTCATTACTTGTCTTTCAATTTGCTTTGCTAACCGAATCCTTCTTTACGTTTCATTTGTTCCTCCACAGACCTGGCATAAGACGTGCTTCAAATGTCACGAGTGTGGCATGACGTTGAACATGAAGACGTACAAAGGATTTAACAAACTACCCTACTGTGAAGCGTAAGTATTGCTGCGTGGTTTTCGGACCTTCCTTTGTTTTGTTTCCCCAGCTGGAGAGGAGGGGGACACGGAACGGTGCGTGTATGCCGTGGTGTCCACCTTCCCACCCGCTTGTGGCGCTTGAAAAAGATGCCCTTGACTTGCTGATATTGCTGATGCACCTCCTCTGCTATGTGCCTTGCGTGGAACTCCACGTACAACGGAGGAGAACCCGCGAGGGCAGTCGGCTCGTCTTTCTTCCCCCGCGCAAAGTACTGGCCGTCATCGGTTTTGCACGTTTTCAGGGTTTGTTGTTTGTTTGCTGTTTTTTGGGACCCCCATATGCGATCCCTCGGACTGGCGGACGCGGCGAGTCCTCTATTTATAAAAACAAATGGCCGATGGGGAGGCGGACGACGAGCATCGAGTCTGAGGGTCACACGTTCGTCACGACGTGGAGGACTCCCCCCCCCCCCCTCCTACAGGGGCGAAGGAAAAGGGTTTTTCTTTGGTGTGCGGGAATCCGCCCTCAGTATGAGCTTCTTGCGACGATGAGACGCTTGGACACACGTCAGTGCGCGCGATGATCGCGAGGTTGGCTATTTGGGCATTGAGGAACGCCTAGACGACGCGGTTCAAGGCTACAAAGGGCCGGGAGAACATTATTTTAGGAACTGGCCATGCTTACGGCTTCATGGAGCGGTATAGAATTGGATTAATGTAGCACAGTTGCGTTTGTCGGCGAAGGTTTCTGGTTTCTGCGAAAGCTATACTGAACTATGCTTATGAAGTTCAGAATGAACGGACTTATATTTATAGTCTGCTGCGTACTGCTCCAGTTTGACTAGCTCCAAGTGGAGCTCCTAAGAAGGAGTGCATGTTTCTGGGCGAGAGTCGAATGCAGATTAAATCGTGCTTGAGAATGTAATCCGTCTTGCCTCATATCTCGGTGGTCCGAACGGCTTCAGGAAGCATACGGTAGAATAGGAGGGGGTACTCACGTCGGGCGGCCGTTTTGCTTCTAGCTAATCTTGCTGCTATCGGCAGACCCATGAGTATGAAACCTGATACCTGAGATCAGCCCGCCCGGCAGCAATAATCGCTGGCCGGCGCTGAGCTTCAGGCATTTCAGGTCTGGAATATGTCCACGACTGGCAGAAGGTTACAAGACGACGAAGAAGGTTCACCGAAGTGTGCGCTATCGATATCGAGCGTGCGCGCGCCTACTTTTATCGTCGTTCCGTGACGGTGCGGCATTCCTCGAAAGAATATCCATCCCCAAAGCCGAAAGTGTTATACCGGCGGCAAAGTAAAGTCGCGTATTCCCTAGGGAAGACGATCGGGACCGAATTATCCCACCAGAATGTGGAGTGCAGTCTCCACGGCAGAAATGGTACTCTTGTTTCATATTATGTTTGCTCTGGTGTAGGCTTACAATGAGCCATTTTCGGATGTTGAACACCACGGCACACGAGGAGTTGGACACTGCTACAATCCGAGCGCCTCCAATTCGTTTAAGTAAAACGGTTGGTTAAACTTCAACTAGGAACGAACATAACGTCACCCGGTCGTGCCTTCATCTCCCTTGGTCGCCACCAGTTGTATGAATCGTTTTATTTTGTTTTCAAGCAGAACTTGGACCCATGTTGACGCTTTGGATACCCAACGTCGGCGATGATGAGGGTCGTGTTGATGTTCAGTTTATTTTTTCCACTGTATGACCAGCGAAGGGAATATGCAACTTGATATGCAAAACTTGTGTGGTGATCCCGTTGCCGATGGGCTGATTTATGCGCGAAGGGCAAGATGGGATCATTCTGCTCTCCTTCTTGGAATAACAACCGATGACGGTTGAACGTCAAAACATGAGCCTAATGAAGTCGAAAGGTTCCAGGGATGCGAAAGCTTTATTTGAATACGAAATGGAAGACGTGGGATCAAATGCAGAAGAAATATACAAGAATGCTTCGTCCAGAACTTGGTACTTGACCTAAGCAAAAAGGACTAGTTTTTGTTTCATTTCCAACGAATCATTTTTATCCCTGAGAAACCGCTACAATACACATTCGGGTGAAAGTTTTGGCAGCGAACACCTTGGCTTTTTTGGTGAGTGTCTTCATTAAAAGTTTGACATTGTGACTTTACGCCAACGACGCAAACCCCCAAATATGTCATTGCTGTCCTCGGCCAAACTGATTCGGTGGCAATGTTATGCCATCTGACTCCGCATACATACACCGTTGAAATGAGTGTGCAAATAACGCTAGTTCATGTATGTAGGTCAGGGCTTCTTTATTATTTTTGAGTTTTATTTGCGTAACATGATAAATGCTTGTTGGAATTGTTGTATGAAGTCGAGCCTCTTGGTTATACTTTTTGATTTTACAAGCTTACAGCTACAAAAAGAAAAGTACTTCTAGTAAGTTTTTCACCTTGGCCCCACGGGCAGTAAGTACTTGCGGACAGAACCTGACCCTCAAACATGACGACTTCCTCTAGTTGCCGGACGGATATTAATGATATCGTAAAAGGCTACCGCCACTCGGCATAATAACGCAGCAAACCGAGGAATCCGATCGATGCCTTAAGTACTTAGGTCGACGCCTAGTGAGTTTAAATCTTTGGCCACGGCTCTGGCCGTTTGATAAACGGTCCTTAATGGTACAGACACACGCTGGTGTCGCCAAAGGAAAACAGCAAAGGTCACCGCATTGCACCGGGGTGCGCGATAAATTATAGCTCCCCGTCGTAACGTGGTTTCTGTTTGCTTCGATAGCAAATATACACGGAAGTGTTTCCGTGAGTTTCGCCAGCTGTGCCCTAGTTGTCTTTTATTTGTCGAATTCGTGAATTAGTTGTCCGAAAGCTGGCACTCGCAGAATAATGGCGGGTGCCCAACATTAATATTAACCGAGCCTTTTACGCGGAGGTGTTTCAGGTCACGATCGCGATCGAGTTGATCGGTTTACTGTTGCGAGTTAAAAGGAAGCCGAATCAAGGAGATCCACAGATTCTTACCACATTATAATTTTCCCTTTTCACCGCTGTATTATTCTGACCAATGCAGTAGCAGGCATTCCACGGTGTGTCGATAAAATTTATCACTTTAAGGAGATGATAATTTTTCCGTCTCGTAATTACAACCATCGTTTAATTTAAGGCATTCAATCATTTCGTTTTATTTGCTTTACATAATGGTTAACTTTAATTGCCTGTGATTATGTCTGCATAAAGTATGTTCCGTGGCTGCATGGATAATGCGTTGGTGGTATTTACACAATCAAAGCCTCATTTGGGGTGGTAATAATTGAGGGCGAACTTACTTTATTTTCAAAAACAGACTACGATTGCCGTTTGCGCTGCCTTCTTCCAATTATATCCGCAATTGATCCAGCTGTCCAAATAATCAAAGGTTAAATGTTCCTCTCTACGCACCGTTGAATCGAATGTCAAATGGCTCATTTTTCAGATTACCTCTCGCTGCACGTGGCGTTTTTGAAGCTGATTCGCGGTCACGGAGGACAAATAATCTTACCACATTCCGCAGACCCTCACGACTTCTAAATGTCACCTAAGTCTTTCGTCGTGGACTTGTCAATAGAAGTAGGGCCTTTTTAATCTGCTTTAGTGCTTCCAGGAAAAGGATCCCCGTTATCGTCGCGTGTAAGGCGATCGTGGTCTTTAATCGTCCTGTTTATTTCTTGTCAACCAGTGTTTTAACCACTCGAGGACTATATGAAACTACGTAATAATAGATATTATATTTATCTAGTATTCGATTATCACCCATCACCAGATGATACCATGTCGAAGAGATACCAAAGTACAAAAGACATGAAGCAAGCAAAGCAATATTCGAAAGAAGCCCGACATTCCATCAGAGAACTCGTACAACTCTAAATGTTAAAAGCCAGCTCTAAACTTGCCACCCCACCGGCTTGCCCGGAGCAAATCGTGCCGTCTCCCGAGGAGAAGGTATCAATTTTCACCTTCATTCGCTCCTTTTTCCGACACCGTCCCCTGCTCGGGGGACTTGGTTCCGATTGATCGGTGAAAACAATTTTCTATTTTACCGAAAGTGAAGCGAGATTGCGCCGCGCGGCACGTGCACGTATTTACCCGTTTTGCCGCTTTCCCGAAAGGTCGCTCGCCGAAGGGGCGCGAGAAGAAAAGCAATAGAAAATCGGTTGAACTTTAGCACACTCCCGCTCCGAAGGCCCCGGGGATGGAATTTCGTGGCGCTTTCCACCGCAAGGGCGTACACAATCCGGAGCAGCAGCTGGTACGCGAACGCAAAGGAACCAAAGTGCCGCTCTTGTTTGCACGGCAAAGACGCCAGCAACCGCTCCCTAGTTAAGGCAGGTCTCGTCGTTGTATTGCACGCCCGGCTTGGAAAGCGACCCATCGGCGTCCTGGTTGACGACGGCAGACACTGGCGCGCATTGTGTACCGAAATGGTATCGTTCACTTGGTGAAAAAGGTGAGGCGAACGAAGACAAATGTTGTTCTACGAGCGGCGGTGGCGATGTTGGGGCAATATTTTCCCAGGTGCTGCCCTTGTTCATCGCCGAAAGAAACCTCCGGCGGATTGGGGATTGATGTGCGTTCGTGATTGCTTATGCAACATTCTCAAACCGTGGGGGAAGTTTCGATGGAATCATTGGGGGTATCGAAGACGTGATCCTCCAGCGTCATTCGATCGGCGGAAGTGTAACTGGCCCCGGTCTCTACTTGCTGCTAACATCCGACGAGCAATACACCCCGGGCTGCCATCGCGCGATCATTAAAGAGAAAGTCCTCCTTGGGGTGTTCAATTACTATCCATCTTGGCGAAGTCTTAGAGGGGTCGTTTAAAATGATTGAACGAATCCCAGCGACAAACGTGTGCTGCTGGTACGAAATAGGTGATGACGCTTTTTGCATCATTTTCTCTCTAACTTTCCTTATTATTGAGCCCTCCCCAAAGGAGATGTATTCGTGTGCAATTATTTGAATGGTCTGTACCACTTGTATTTCATTTTTGTATTAGCAAGAGAATAGTCCTTTTTATTCAAAATCGCTAGCCTTTTATTTATCATCCAATTATCATTTATTTCTTATGGTTTTGTTTGTCATCTGAATTCTACTTTAAAACCGCGATTGAATTTCTGCTTATCCATTCGCGACAAGTTTAAACGTTGTGGCTGGAGTTTTGTTTCGAATTTACAAAGATGATCACTTTTGAACGCAACAGTCTGTAGACGTACCTTGATATTGCTGATAGCTCGAACACACGTGTTCCACGGGTGAAGATTGAATGTGAGATGACTCCCCACGGTGTATGATTGAACGGCCCTAATGGTCGGTTCATGCTCAATTCGTCAACAACTGTCGCAGCAGCAACGACAGTTTAAAAATATTCCTCTGCAATGTCCGATGCCGCCGGAGCCGCCGCCGCAAAACTCACTCTAATCAGGAGTTCGGAGCCCGTTTTCTCGAGCTGGTCAGCTGAAACACGGTTTCAGCAATCAGCGCCATCAGACGTTTGTGGGGTAAATGGTTTATTTTTGTTATCTGGTTTCACTCCGCTTTTCTCGGCAATTATTTTTATCAGCGGCTGAACTTTTAACTGACCTAACTGATTGATTCCATAACGTGGCGATGGGTGTTTGTTTGGTACGTATTCATGTGCACTCGGTTATGACATTCGAAGGCACGAACGCGAGAGGGAACACCCCGTGCACAGACAAACACAGCGCGCCCAACGAAACGAGCCGTCCGAGGCGAAACAAACAAATAAACATCATCACCCCATCGGGGGGGTTGCTCGTATCGAAGGATGGGGTGCATCTCTTGGGCTCACCGCAAGGGATCCATTTACGATCCATTTGTGCGGCGTGTGAAGCAATCGTGTGGTAAGTGGTTTATTTTTCAAAAATGGACATTTCCACTGAATTGCTTAGAAGCAGCAGCACAGTGGTGTGCTGTTTGAAGGTGACAAAATGGCGATTGTTTCGCCAATTAGCCAGATTGTGGGGCGCGTGATTTCTGTTGTGTTTTGCTCCATCCACGTAACAGCGTAGTGATTCACCTACGGCAACAGCTGATAAGAGGAGGCACACAGTGTAAGCAATAGAGCAAAAGACACTACACAGTCGAGAGCCAGCTGATGGACAGCACAGGTAGGCCTCTTGTCTCCAACAACGTAGGCTTGTACTTAACGCATTGGGTCAGCTGTTGCAAGTATTCAACTTTTTAATTTATGCACCCACGGGGAAGTAAGGACGTTTGATGAGTCAACCTGAGTCAATATTTGAGACAAAATTAACAAAAGTAGACAAGTATGATTTGTTTATATTTTCCCTCACAATAGAGGGCTATTGTTTGAAAGTTGGTTGATTTACTACAGAGATGAGATCATGCATGCGTCATTATGCTCAAAATAGGTTGGTTTGTTTACTTCCTTCTTTGTTCGATTACTCAATCGATTTTTGACCGGATACGCAATTCGCTACAAACAGCGTACTCTCCACTGCACCGCGAGATTTGTTTACATTTCCAAAAGCGCCGTCATTAATGCCGGGTCGGGCAAGAATGATATAAAGTTAGTGAAATTTGTGTAAAACACAGCCTGCAGAGCAGTTTTTCCGCAAAGTGAGTGTTTGTTTTCCTCCGAACCCCCATTTTCGGTTGCGGGTTTTCTGTTTTCCATCTCCATCATGCTGTGTTTGGTTGAGCGGGAGATGGAGAGGAGTTTCGAGCCGGCCGCTAAGTATAAACAGAAATCTGTTTCACTTCCATAAATAAAGCCGCCACACTCCGTCGCTTGTTGGTCTGCTGGGGGGAACAGCCTAGCTTTCTCTCCTTTTCACCCACTCGATTTATCGCGTTGCCAGTCTGGCTATTTTCTGGAGTGCTCCAAGCACTAATGGGAGTAAAAACGTATTCTGGGGGTATCCGAACAAGAGTCGACCGAAAGGGGGCGTTCAACAAAAAAGAAGAAAATTCCGCTTCGTTTATGCCTTCCTGCTTAGTAGCATAATCCATGTTTGGGCACGATTTTTTGGCGAAACATAGATGCACCCGTCGCCTTCCTCTCAGATAGGACCACCGTCAGACCTCTTGACGCTTGGTGTGACGCTCGCGTGCATATCCGGTAAGTGCTACGGGACCGACTGAAGACCGGGAACGAGGTTCCGTCGCAAGGGCACAAAGTTCGATGCACTCTCCTGCACCGGTAGCAATGCAACGCTACTGTTGCCTTTTGCCATGGCGATGACTGCGCAATGCACGGCCTGTGCCGTACTCAACGCTTCTTTGGCTTGACTAGTTTGAGCACTCGCGAATACCTCCACAAATCGGATATTTTAAATTGCAAGCAAAAGAGAGAGAGAGAGTGAACTGTGGAACTCCGGGCGAGATAGACTGGCAAACCAATGCACTCTTCCTGATGGTACATGATGATTTAATAATCATGGCTGCATCATGCTGTAGCGGAGGGATTCCAGCGTCGCGAAACGAAACGAATGACCCCACGGGAATGTGCAACCCGAGTCTCACAGTATGACTGTCTGAAGCGACGGTAATGAACGCTGCGGGTTTTCGGAGAATTTCGATTTCCCTTCGGGGTAATTGGCGAGTGACGGAAAATCGATCCTAACTCACAATCTGCAATGGTGGAAATTGACAAAATTTGGTAACTCAATAAACTAACAGAGAACGGAATGGAAGCTGTTTGACTGGAGGGAACGGTCTAGAAACAGTTTCCACAAAACTTGTTCTGCAAAATTGAAGTTTAAGACGGTAGCCAAAATACATGCGATTAAATCTGCTGCAGACATTGTATCACTGCAATAAAATGTTGATTTTCATTCTTCTTACATTGCTTTCCATGCTGGTGGCTAGAGCGTTGTGTTAACATACCTTCATTACATCGTGTTTGTCCATGTTTTTGTTCTTAACAGACACACACAGAATGCAGAAGCACAGCTAACTTGACCCTCCCAATTTGGACTCGATCCAAAGGTCTTACTCGGAAGCTAGATTGGTCGGTGGATGCTGGTTTTCCTTTCCACTGTCACACTCGGCATCCAGCGATATGATGCTTGTTCCGGCATGTTATGTTATCCATGGTGTTGTAATGGGTTGATGGTAGGTTTTCAATGATGGTCGTGTGGAGCACATCTGCATTGCGTCGAAAAAAACGGGCCATCGGTATGACCACGGAAGATGAACAACATTGACCTGCAATCGTTGACCGCTGTC
The DNA here is from genome assembly GCA_000441895.2 of Anopheles sinensis. Taxonomy (NCBI): domain Eukaryota; kingdom Metazoa; phylum Arthropoda; class Insecta; order Diptera; family Culicidae; genus Anopheles; species Anopheles sinensis. The sequence continues at coordinate 1,569,344 of KE525352.1, read as the reverse complement.
GAAGGTCCCTTGAACTTACACCAACCAGTTCTTGATTCCCGTCAGTAAGGTCTCTTAGACTATCCAGTGTCATGCGTTTAATTTCCTAAATTGATGGCATTTTTACTGACTAATGCTCTTCGCCCATACGCCACAGGTCCATTGAACTTTTCACGCCCGCCAGGCGTGTTTGGAACTTGTCAAACTGGATCTTGTCTCGTCGTCGGGGACATGTGCCAGTAGTGTCTTACAGAGACCACCAGGGCCATGTTTTAGTGCGTGTTCGCCCGGATGATGATGACCGTGTCGCGTGTCGTCGCTCCGCATAACCTTTCGCCATCGGAATTATCTCCCCCTTGAAGGGTGTCCAGCTGAAAACTGCTGCTTGTGGTCCAGCGTGTCGCGGAGAATAATTTTAATTGAATCTAATTACATCCAAATTTAGCTGCCCGCGATTATGGGTCCATCGGCGTAGGAAGGCTAGGGAAAATTAATTGCCAACTGAACCAGCTCGACACCGCCTCTGCTTGCGTGTTTCGACAATCTTCAATGTCCGCAGTTGTTGGGTCTGCAGCTGCAGCAGCAGCAGCAATTCTTACAAATTCATGAAGATTTATGTGCTGACAGGCACCTTGCTTGTGGGCAAGAGAGTCAAGATGAGTGGGATCAGCCCTTCAACCACGTGTTCGTCACGTTCATCCAGAGCGGGAATAAAGTCTGTAAGGAACATGACTCTACACGTACCAGAGCGCATGTCTGCGTGGCGGGTGATTGTGCGAGCAGCTAAGTCTTGGCTATGCTAGACTAATCTACGGGTGCGTTGGTGTATAATACCAGGAAGTCTGTCCACCAGATGTACGCACCATGAACGCTTCATTAGAGCTGGACATGAAAGGCACCCATTGTGGCACTTTGACCGAGGCGTGAAATATAGAATTGTTTCTTCCGGCCCGGGACGCGACTCGAAAAGACCATTTATGCAGAAGTTTCCATCTGCTGCAGGGCGATAGCCTTAGTTGGTAGTCTACTGTATAGAGGAAGGAACTTGAAACTCGCACGATGGACCTGAATGTTGGGATAAGCTAAGGTACTTAAACGTTTCACACGTCTTGTTCAAAACGAGGAGCCCACCATACGGTACACAACAAGTATGTTGTAGTTCCAATTTGTTGTTTTTAGACGGCTGCTGCTGGTGTTAATGGCAGTACGCATAAACAACCATAAAAGTGGAGTGTCTTTGCGCTGGTGCGCCAGAGTATCAGAGAAAACTTTTATTTACCTTACCCCTCGAACTCTTTCGTTCGCGCTCGCTATTAAGGTTACGGCAGCGTTTGCGACTGATCTAAGCTTGGACCGGCTGGAATTAACAACACCCCGAATCGTACGGAATGCCATAAAAGGGTTCGTTTGGGAGCTGATTGTGTGGTTAAAACGTCGGAAGAAGAGCGTGAACGAAAACATCCTCTGCTGCTTCCTTCCACCCACTGTCGATTAGAGATGGATAAAATAAAATAGCCTAGAGTTGGTGCCGACACCCCCGGGGGAAGTAAGTATCCGCTAGATCACGATCATTTGTTTTATCGACAACTCGATCGTGGCGGTTTTGTGTGCACCTTGGAAAGAGTTTTCCCCGTTCCCGGTGGGTTTTTTCATTTGTTTTCCATCGTGTACCGGTGGGAGTGCTCTCACCGGCTCTGTAGGGCACGAAAACACTCACCTCACTAAAACACAGCGCTCCGAAAGGAATGCTACACATTCCAACGGTTTCGTTTCCTATACTTCCACCAAAACAGCGAACCGTTGCTACAAGAGCTTCAGAGGAAGAGCGTTAGAAATTCAACATTGTTGGAGCGGAAGAGGCGTTAGAAAAGAATGTTAATTTCGATCGGTTATTTACGTTTTCTTGTTTTCGTTTGTATTGTGCATCATTCGGGTTTATTGTAGCAATCCTTTGGTTTTTTTACTACTTCAAGTACTTATTGATAAGTATTTCAATTTGAACCTATTCAGAAGAAGAACCCTTTCTATCTGAACTTGGTCGATAATACCCTGGAGATGCTTTTGCAAGTTCCCATACAAGTTGACATACTGTAACCACCTTTTATTCGGAAACCTCAGATTACGTCAAAGATATTGAAGTATCCTGCCACAGGGTATCTTTCTGACAGCAGAGTATAGGCCGCTTTTTTTTTGAAGCACTGGATGGCGCAGTTTGCGTAACTCTTGTCGTAATGAGGTTAGCTTTATCGATTACTGCAGAACTATAACTTCATGGGCACGAACATTGCAGGTAACGAAAGAGTCGCCACCATGAATACAAATAAAATGGTTCGCTGACACGTGCGGAATCTCACGGAGAGCATGAATTATCGATGATTTATCGGTACAAATTGAGCGATTTCCAATCTTACTGCCGCTGGACAATTTGTTTTGCCTAATCCGCCGCTCGACGCACACCGGTCCCGATACGAGTCACGCGCGATAAATCACCCAAACCTCCAGTTTGTTGGCCAGTTGAAGGACCAACAAGCAAATGTTGCCCAAAAATGGTCAACACATCGAGCGGGGCACGATTATTTTATCGCTGCAGACACCATCTACTACAGCCTGCGGCTAGTCGTTT
>KE525352.1:1505460-1566722 GCA_000441895.2 Anopheles sinensis | reverse complement strand
GAATACTCGTGATGTGCGGTTTTGTTCGTTCAATTTGCAATCCGCACCTGTGGTCGGTTTGTGAGCGCGTGTGTCCGGTCAGGCTGAGGTGGATGGTAAGGCGGGGGATAGGGGGGTTCCGTTGCAAAGTAATGCACTTATATGGCCGTGTACCATTTATCGATCGTCACTCTAGTGCCTATTCTAGCCCGGCTCCTAGCTTAGGTCCTACTTTCCCGAACGGCACATGCATGCAAGTGTTGATTTTCGATGCCATGTTTCACTTTTATCCCACGGCTAGAGGACGGTTCTATCGATTTCGCAATCTTCCCATACTATCGTATGCTGGACACGTACACTGCTGTACGGCAAGGGGTTTTTCAACACCGATGATTACTGCTGATAAAAGACCTTCCGTCCGCTCCGTTCTCTAAACAGGCTTCTCTGTGCTTTATTTATACAATTTTACAAAATAGATTTCTCAACCATTCCGTGGTTGTGTGCAACGTTTGCTTTTACTGAATATAGGCTTTTCATTTTCGTCTCTATGGTTGGTCTTCGATCGGCGAAAGATGACAAACGTTGTGTCGTGGTAACCGCGACGCCGGAAACACCCATTGCATATTGATAATTGGTAAAGGCCACAGTTTACTGGGTCACTGTTACTGTCAACTCTTCTATGGTGCACTGGGAAAGAAAGACCGGTCCAAAACTGGATGAAAGTGTAACGGTGGTGGGACGAGACTGATGAATCCATTGTAGACTCTATTTCTTCCCATCATCTAGTTGATTTTCTTGATTTTTTACTACAAAGACACACAACAAAGTGTTCTGTTTATGCTTAACGTATGAAAATTAAAGGCATCATTAAAGGAAAATCCTGCGGGATGATTCTAAAAGTCACTGATCCATGGGTGACTTTTAGGCATTTTGGAAAACAAAGAAAATTAGTTCCCCTTTTCTTTGAATTTTCTAGGCCAACTACTGGGAGAGAGATCGTTCGATCTACGCGAAAGCGAAGTGACCGATTGTAACTGTTGGTCACCTAATTTTCCATCATTACCGCCACTACGTACGCCCTTCGCCAAAGCCATCGCAACCATCGCGTGTGCATTCCATCCGGCGGGACCCTTCGGTCGATGGGCATCTTGCGGTTTACGAACGGTTCAACATCGTTCGCATCCCGTTATCAACCACACGTCACGATCGTCCGAAGTGGGCTCCGAAAATGTAGGCTTAAACTATCCCCGACGGAAAACCGGGCTACCGTGTAACAGTAACCGAGAGTGGTCTGCAAAGCGAATGAGTGAACATTGAGCTCAGCAAGTTGATGATGATGATGATGATGGTGATGAAGGGGTCGTAAAATTGATTTGCGCTAAATGTTTCGCTGGCAAAACTGGTCGTAGTGTTGAAATGGTTCATCCGTTTTAACCTCATCATTTTCATGCTTTTTCCAGCGTGTTCCCTTCGTTATGGTTTTTATTATTTTTACTTCCCTTCCAGTTCCGCTCTCACTAACCCTTTGGGGCAGCCCTGTCATTACTTTCATTTATTATTTATCGCACTCCATGGCATTTCCTTTTTTCCCAACGCCCACACAGACGTTGGGTTTCGCTCACTTACATACATATATGCTGCGTTCATAATGCCGTGCCAGAATCTTTGCGTTGGCTTAATTTATGGTCTTCTCGCACTTTCCCCCGCCGATGAACGAATCGATGCACTTCTGGCACTAGGCTGTCTTGTCCACGGTGGGGTTTTATCGTGCCCGATGAGTGGTGCCATTAGGAAAGTGAAACAAAAACCTGCCCGCTGCATCATTATTCAATTTATTTCAATTCGTCGAAAGGAACCAACAAAAAATAAAAAACTTGGTTCATCTCGGCCACAGTGTTCCGGCACTTTAATTCGGATCGGGTCGGTCTAGGTTGGCCGTCCACGAACATTTGTCATTATCTACAGTGATGCGCAAATAATCCCGTCACAGCAGGGAGTAATCCATTGCAAAAAAGCCGATAATTTAATGATAACTTCCGACAAAGGTTTTTCAACGTGCTCTCGAGCAAACGTGGATAATAAGTGAATTAAACTAATTCAATAAATTGTTACAAATAGTACATTACAGTGTGTGCGATTCTTGCATCCACAACTGTGCCCACCCCTCCCCATCATTCCCCTGTTTCCGTTCGCTTACGATGCTGCCGAGCGTCTGGAATGGTTTTCTATTCCGGAGCCGGTCGTCTGTCTGTCTGGATGCCGCTTCCAAAGCGTGTCTGGATGGCATGCGGCAGGCAGCTCCATGCATCAGTAAATCCCCGGCAAGTTCTTACCAGCCGTAGGTATACACATATGTACCCGAGTGCGTGTGTTTTGCGAATGAATGAACACATTCTCAAACACCGCCCGACCAGGCCCACGTCTGGATGCAATTCGGGATGGACGGGTTGGAGGAAAAAGGGACGGATAAAATATGAAAAATAGATGCGTTTTGTGTGGTGGAAAAGGGACATACTGGGCGCAAAATTGCCTCAACGGCTGGGAACGTTTAGTGTCGCTGCAAACATTGCATGATGATGCCGCACATGAAAGTGCATTCGTTCGCTGTTAGCTCCGTTGAGTTTATTTTTAATGCATCCCCCGGACAGGGCGATCGTTCTGTAATGTCTGCATATTTTCCGATTGTTCTGTTGTGATAAAAGTTTGTGTGTGTGGATGACTGGAAAAGTAAGAAACATTAAAACGAGAGTCTTGTAACGGAATCTCTGGTTTGGGTTTGCGAACAGAAGAGGAGTGAAAAATGGTAACAATTCAGTCGCACGGAAACATAAACACGCTATGCTAATTTTTCCTTTGCGAGCAGATGCGTTTTTACTCCCACTTGCTCGACGACGTTTAATTCTTGAATGAATGTCTTCAAACCAGTGCGCATGGAAAAGGTGTTACTGCAGCGCGAATAACGAAAAATGCACTGTTACAGTAGTTGCTTTATTCCTCACACCTTCTCGTGGGCATAACACATTAGTTGCACTCAAATCAACTCTTTTGCTCGAAGCGTTGATGACAAATTGTCGCCAGGACGCGCATCCATTCCGGCCGGCCGGAAATCCGTCCATATCTCTTAATTGTAATGCGACGGTCGTCGGGATTCGTTTTAGGCAGTCGGTGGTAGTTTGCACATTCAGTTGACTGGAAATTTTCTCTGTTTCCCCGAAGCATTACTTTGTTGCAGCAGCAGAACACTTTTTAAGCGGAGGCGTCCGAGCTATTTGGAGCGGAAGTGGAAGATATGCTGCCGCTGCTGCTGCTCTACATTTAATCCATCCACCCACAAATCCTCCTTCCCGTTGCTCGTCCAATCGGCGAGATGAGTTTGATGAATGCCCGTGATGAATGGAGCTCCATTCAGTGGCGAACGAACAATCAACCGTGGCCGATGCTGCACCGTCCGCACTATGGATGTGGGCGAACACTGCCGTTTTATCGCGGTGGAATACATTAGAATACGATTTTCTGCAGCCGGGAAAAAAGGAATAAAAATATAAAATAGTTTTTATATGCCCTCGTTGCAAAGTTACTTTTTTCAAATCTGAGATGTATGTTTTATTTATTTCTGTCAAGATGTGAATGCAGAACTAGATGTTAAATTTCGTATTTGTTATAAAGCCGTCTTAAATTAGATTAAATAAAACTTGGCAAATAAACTTGACTCGTGGCCTTCAAGTTCCGTACAAGTCCAAGTTTGAACTCGTTGGCTTCTGAATCCCTGGAGAAAGCCAAGACCAAATATGGGTGCGCCTCTGACGAAGGTTCGAAGAAGTTATTCCTCTAACCGACGAGCCGTTATGACCGGACAGATGCATCCAGTTAAGCCATGCAATAAGCAGAGGCTGCTTGATCGAGATTGCATGCCCCACTGAGTGTAACAGTGTGCACCCCAAAACGTAGGGTTAGTGCACCATTTTATCTCCCCCTCCATCACGACTTTGCTTTTGAATGTGCCCCAAAGGCCAACGTAAGGGAGTGTCGATGTGTGTCCGTTAGCTAAAAGACTCATAGTCAGTAAGGGTACAGAAAAACGGTGGTTGGGGCCCTCCATCGCTCTTAAGGATGGTGACGGGGCGAATCTTCCAAGGGTCGCTGCGTGATTGGTTTATAATTGTAACTTAATCAAGTGCGGCACGGTTGCGTCGGCGAAATTGCGACTGCCGCTGTGACATCGTTTACGCGATGGACCGTCACCTTTCCCATCGATCAAGTCAAGCGATCGAATGATGATGGCGATGGCGATGACGATGGGATGATGGCGACGACAACGATGCCGTCGAAGATCATTATTAGCTGTCCGTGATTGCCGTTGATTGGTGCGGCAGAAAATGCACCCCGGCGCACATATATGGCACCGGCAGCATGTTGCGCCGCCTTATAAGCATCAAAGGCAGGCGAAGGCTTGCACATATGCGTGCCCGATTGCGTGCCGGTGCAATCTGTTTGTTGTCTGTACACTCGGTTCTGTTCGCCGGTTCTACCCCGGTGTGCGAGTTTGCTTGCCTTGACTGTTGCAAAGGCACGCGATTTGCTTGTGAATGGTTAAGGTGCGTCCGGATAATCGTTATGCCATGCACGTTCGGCAATTCGAGACAGATCGTGAACAGAGCCAGTGTGCTTGATTGATTCATAAAAGTATAAAACACAATAAACTAAACAAGCAATACTTTAATGATAGTTTGAGATTTTAAATTCTAAATTTGATGTAACATAAGCATACAGTAAGCTAATATTTCCTCCATTTTCTTCCTCCTTTACAGACATATTCCTAAAGCCAAAGCTACAACGATCGCGGAAACGCCGGAATTCAAGCGCATCGCCGAAAATACCAAAATCCAATCGAACGTCAAATATCACGCAGACTTCGAGAAGCTGAAAGGAAAAGTAACACAGGTAAGATTCAAACGACCGTTGCAAACGATTTTCCAGCATTGTTTCGCAAAGATATTAGAACGTTCGTGTTTACAGCAGCGAAAATTAATTATTGATCGTGTTTTTTTATGAGGTTCGTCGCTTATGGATAACTCAAGTCTTTTGTTCGTTTTTTATCGGTCGTTTCTTTTTGAGACCTATTTTTCCTTCCTTATTTAACTTTCTATGTTCCTGCACCTTATTTAGTATAGTGTCCTTAGTTATGAGTAGCATAATTGTAAATCCATACTTCAAAATTCAAAGCATTTGGTTCATAGATGATGAACAAACGAAAAACAAAATCTGGTATTTTCTCCTTCGGCAGCATATTTCCAGAACACTATCAATGCAAATGGGGTGTATAATTACTTTCACTGCCAATTCGGTGCCTTGTACTCGTTACCATTTACTTGAAATTTAAAATCCAAGACATGCAGATGAAACTTTTACTTCTCCCTCGGTTCTTTCTCCTTCGTTGAGACATCCGATCGCTTACCTACAGCTTTCTCGTGCTTGTTGCTTTGTTGCGCTTGTTGTGGGAAGTGGTGGCCAGTCTCCTCCAGCCGGGTGCTATAATGGCCATGTTTTTTCACCTTAATTGCAAGCCATTACTTTCGGCAGGGCACTCACTCTCGATTCAACTTGCCAAAAGAGGCACGAACGTCCGTTGTATCGAAATAGTTGATGGGCGAATGCGGGAATGCCTGTGGCAACGGAAGTGAGCAAGTAGAAAATGAAGGAAAAGAAATCCTCCTCATCAACAACATCAATACCGCAGTGTTGGCCTATCACTTCCCCGCTTTTCCTCCAGCGGCTCCCCTCGGATCGGATATGTAGGACATGATTGTCTGCTTACCGGATTGCTCACTTCAATTAATTCAATGTAGCACACACGCATTACCCGCTCCTCCTCCCTGCTTGACCACCCGACCGGACGGAGTTCGTGCCAAATTCTCGCGATCTTTCTCACAGAGCTCACGATCAACTTTTCCTTTCTTTCGCCCAATATTTTGACACCCGCACCACCATTTTAGGCACGTGTACTGATTTTTCTTTCTTGTTTTCTTCCTTTCACTCTCCGTTCGTTGCACCAAACGTCGGGTTGATACTGTCACTGTTGACGCAAAAAAATGGAAAATCTTCACTCTTCTGCCACCAACGCCATCGCGTGATAAAAAAGGTCGCCGATGATCCGGAAACGTTGCGAATCAAGCAGAACACGAAAAATATCTCCAACGTCGCGTACCATGGCGATCTGCAGAAGAAGGCGGCCATGGAGCGGCAGCGGGAGTGCACGGAAATAATCGACAGCAAAGGTGAGTAACAGCCGGACACCTAAACAGCAGGAACATGGTCTAAATCTCTTGACTTTTGAAGGGTATCTGGAGGATTTCTATTTTATTATTGTATTATTTTTCGCGTTTATAATTGTTTTTAGCTGATGAAATGGATATGGATGCTTTCGTTTGGGGTTGTCTCTTTTTCTGTTCGATTTGCTATGTATTGATTTCGGTGGAGGTTTTCAAGATACGATAAGATAACAGTGGTGGGAAATGTGCTGCACTGAAGCAATTGAAAATCATATTTGTTGAAGTGGTCGAAGCGTTGGATGATGTAGAGCAGGTTGTATTGAAAAATATTTTTTATAAACAGTCTAAATAAAACAACATTTTTTGCTATTAGATAATCTACGAAAGTAAAATTTCACCCCATGACCAGATGCGTTTTTTTAAACATATGTGCTCAGATACATCCGGACCATATACCATTCCGGGATCAGCTGAACTAATTTCGTATGCACGTGCTTGCCTTTCAAGACATCTCACCAATGCGGATGTTTCAAACGAAACTGAGACATAAATAAACCGTTTAATGTATGCGATGGTAACACAATTTAACCTGTGACCGGAAGTGATGTAAACATGCGCTGTATCATGGAACCAACGGTTGATGAAGGTGGACCATGGGCAAGAAACATTCAGCTGTTCAAGATTTCTAACGCAATCCGTTTTGGTGTTTCTCACATGGAGTTGTGTTTATCGAGTGACGGAAAAGACGTTGTGTTGCTGTCATTTTTGTTTGGTGTCACAATAACCTAAACGCCGCCTGATTACTAAACATTGTTTTGTGAACAAATTGGACATATCATTCCGGCGATACGGTTTTGAGTTTTTTTTGTAGTGAAGGGAAGTTGTAACATCGGTGAGCAAAATGTTGAATAAAACGTTTTTGGAAACACGTGGAAACATACGGCGGACAGCGGATGTTTCTAAACTATCGTAACTTTTTTCCTCTCTCTCAGTTCTCCATTTGAGTTGAACTGAACTGTTATGCTCCGTCGGGTCGCTGAATGATTTGTGAAGATGGGTGTTATTGTACCGTGGCATTTGAATTTACAGCGTGCGATTGAACATCAAATTATTCGGTTTTAATTTAATAAAGCAAGAAAACGCGCTCATTAGTCGCTCGTTCCGACCTTGATCCGAAAACGATCATTTGTGGTAGCGTTGGTTTAATGTTTATGTTAGTTTAGCACGCAGCCAGCCTAATTGTTCGGAAAAGTTACGACACACCACTAACGGTACAGCCGCTAACGTGCTAGCTTCCAGTTGTTTTCCCATGGTTCCCACTGTGTCGGAACGGTGAAAAGTATGTGGAGACTTCCAGGCTTCGAGTGTTTCAAACCAAACCGTCGAGGAGGAAGAGCATCCCACTGTGACAAACCGTCCTCGTCGGAGCGATGCGCTTCGATGATTTTCCTTTTAATGCTGGTCGTTTCTCATTTCTCCCCCTGGGAATACCAAAGCTCTCATTCGCTTTCCATCGAGCCTCCCCAAGTGTCAAGTGGGCAATTGTCGAATTTGGAAAAGGGTGGCGTGTAAAGTTGTTCTTTACCAGAAGAAAACCTCCGGAACAGCTCCACTAAAACAAACTTCCAAATGAACCCACAGTTTGGGTTTTCAAGTCAAATTTTTGCTTCGGATCGCTCACCCTTTCGAGTAGCAGGTTTTCGTTTGCTTTGAGTGTACGAAAAATGTACGTTGAACACGGGAGTGGTGGTGTGGGTACACAAATGAAGCGGACGACGAAACTGCAAAGTGCATTCACAAGCAATGTTGTCACATTGCACTTAGGGGAACAAGGGATCTTTCTCGCAGAATGCAGTCGTCGGAAACGGCGCGGAAATGGAACCGCACCCCAATCACCTTTTTCGGCGTTTTGGTGACCCTTGGAGTTTGTTGGCGTTTGAACTTCGCCCAAGCGATTTGGTTGTTTTTGTGCAACGGAAGAAGTTTATGCCGCACTCAACGTGCCTTCCTTGTTTCACTGAACTTGCGACGGAAGGTTATTCGTTCATGCGTCAAAGAAGCTGCCTTGTTACCGGTGTGGGGCGCAAGGTGAACTGTGGACGTTTGGTACCGGGGTGTTTAATTGTACTTTATGACCACTGCAAAGTTTTGCACACACCCTCTCCTAAAATGTTAGCATTAGAAGGCAACTTTGTGCTTGTTAAAGTTTCGATAAAGTGGGGGTAAAAAGAAGTTAAATGAAGCCAAATAATGTGACCCGGAACATTGGCAACGAAACATTTCAAATGAAGGCACGTTCCGTTGCTCGTTTGTTGGCAAAGTTTTCAATAACTCGTTCTCGGTTTTGCTTTCGGTGCTATCGGCAAGCAGAATCTTGCCAATTTGGCCATTTGGGACCCGAACGGGGTGGATGGCATTTGTTAATCATACCTCCAGTGTAGCGGAAAGCAAGAAGTCACCGGAGGGTACAGGGAAACAGTAAACGCATTTTTATGAGTAGCCATAAATTTGACTCTTCAAATTGCAACTAGCTTTTTCCCCGACCATAGTGTTATTCAGGCAGCTCAACGTCGGTACGCTGGTGGCGATTGTTTTTCTCCAAGGTTGTTTGTGAATTTGGGTGGGAAAGGCCCAAAAAGAGACCTCCAAAGTACAATAGTTCCTGGTTGCCGTTTGTCAAGCGTAGGATTAGAGAACGTAAGAAACAAGAACGCGGCGTATCATTAGGACAAAATTTGAAGATGGTAATATGTATTGTTTCGTCACATCTTATTTCGGTTTGTTTTTCAAGCTTTACCTTGCCAAACACGTGGTGTGTTCCCCGCTCAATGTAGCGTGGGAGTGCCTGCCAATGACCGGCTGCCGGCTTCTGCGACGTGTGCAACCTGTCGGTTTTTTGGTAATTGTCTTTAATTTATTCCATAAATTGTGTACCCCGGAAAGAGTGTACAACGTGGCACGAGGAAAAGACACTTGCCATAACAAAGCGGGAAAGAAAGATCATTCAATGGGGATGCCTTGCTTCTTGCGGGCATTCCATTTTCCCACAGACTTCAGCGTCAAGAGGCCGAATTTTCACACCAGAAAATTCACTTAGCCACAGTGGACGAAACAACCGGCGGAGAGAAGATGATTTACTCTCGAAAAACATAAATAATAAAACGTCTCGACCTCAGCAAGAAGCGAGAAGAATCATCCTCAAGAATGTGACCTTAAGCTATTGTTTTTAAATTATTTCGGGAAAGCGCGGACGCCTCTTTTTCATTTTCTTCGTCCAAGCGAATGAACATGTCGGCAGAACCGCTCGATCTCAACACCCGAAAATGATCCACCTTAGTATGGGAAACTTTTCTATTTGGAAAATATTCGTTATGTGCAGGGATCTGATGGTCCGTTTTTGTTTGGTTTGGTTTGGTAAGTATTTTCGACTTTGCTTAATTAGAGACAGCCCCACAATAAGAAAGCATCAAATTATAAGCAAAAATCTTTATTTTTCGTCGATTCTATTGTAAAAAGCTAGTGTGTGTTGGTGCTGGAACGTTTCAAGTAATACCGTATTGTGTGTATTTTCATCTACTCTTCTCCACGCAAATCGCTGTAGAATTGTTGATGTATGTTGTTAATGTTTACGCCGGTATATGAATCATCTGATTCCCACATGCTCTCTAACCTTTGTTTTTTTTTGTTTCTCAAAATATTTATTTTACTTATTGCGCTTTTCTTTTGCTTTTCCTTTCATCATGCGCGCTCGTGTCACCACCCCCTGCTCGTCTTCATATACGCCTTACACCATGTTTGTGTTGTTGTTGTTGTTGTGTTGTGAACACCCCGCTCGATTATGCGTTCTGCGTACCATCGTCATTTAAAAATCATCCAAACGTTCATCTCACATCTTGCTCTTGCTGGATTCACGCAAAACACACACACACACCCACCCACCTACACGCCTTTGACGAATGATCTTGCGCTGCTGAACTCCTACACCTTGCGGAATCGGAACAACGCCATGTACACCTGAACGCACACGCCCCACGAATGCTTACTGCCGATGACGCACCTGAAAATAATCCCCGTGCGGATCATGATCCAATCCTGCTTAAACTCCGCAATCGCCGCACACAGATAACAACGACCTAGAGTCGGAGTACTTTTCGGAGCAGCTGGCTGCGGAATCGTTACCCCACTATCAGCCCCCGCCGCCACCGCCCGTTGTTGCACCGCAGGCTGCAGCCGTACAGCAGGTGAACAACAACGGCGGAATGGCGATCGGGCCGACGAACAACGCGACCTCCCAGCAGGCTCAGATCATCTCGACCGCGAACATTACCAAACACAACCAGGCCAACAACTACCAAGCATCACTGCAGCAGCAGCAACAGCAGTACCACCAGCAGCAGCAGCAGCAGCTCAACAACAACAACAGCAAGGCCTCCTCTGGAGCGTCCTACCAGCAGCAAAGCTACGCAGGAGCTGGCGCTTCTTCTGCTGCTGCGGCGACGGCGGCGGCGGCCTACCAGCACCAGCACAGTGCTAGCGCCAACGGTGCGAATGTGGAGCACGTGCGCCACTCGGTGCTGCAGAATTCGGCCACACCGTCCGGCGGTGGAGGTGGAGGAGCGGCCACGCAGAAGTACTACGACCCTTATGACAACTATGCCCGCCCGAACCCGAACGCCAACCAGGTGAACAATAACGGCACTTCCGCCGCTGCGCACATGGGCAACAACAACCACCACTATCATCACAGTCAGCAACAGCAGCAGCAGCAGCATCATCATCATCATCAGCAACAGCAACAGCAACTTCACGGAAACGGTGGTATGCTGGAACGCTCTAACGGCGGATCAGCTGGCGCTGCGGGCGGTTCACAGTACCATCACCATCAGCAGCAGCAGCAACAGCATCATCAGCAACATATGCATCACGCACAACAAGCAAACAATCATCATCATCACCAGCAAACTGCTGGAATGGTCGATCCTTACGGATCAGCACAGCAACGCTACAGCACTTCCAACAGCAACAGCCAATACGGCGGATCCGCCGCCGCGGCCGCAATGCACGCTCAGCAGCAGCAGCAACACCTCTACCAATACAACAATGGTAACATGAACGGTGGTGGTGGTGCTGGTGGTGGCGGTGGAGGTCCCGCCACGGCGACCGGTGCCGGCATTGGCAAAATCGCTGACTACGATCCGCTCACCGATGGGCCGCGGAACGTGCCGCAACCGAACCGCCAGAGTGCCACGCTGATCTACAGCTCCGGTACCAGTAAGTATAAGCCGAACCCATAAGCATCCAGCCAAGTAGAACAACAACCCCTTGCCGGTAGAACCGTAGCGCCGAATCGGTGTTTTGCCAGGATAAACTAGTCGTATTTCATGTTTTGGTCTATCGCACTCTATTTATGTTTTTGTGTGTTCAATGGAGTTGGGATGCGCTTTATTATGTTGCAGCGATGCACCGTTACGTTTGTCTTGCATTACGAACCATCTGTTGCTGTTGAAAAGTTGTAAAGAATGCTTCTTTTGTTTGTCTCCTTCAGACATCCACGTTGCCTGAGATGAGTTGTCAAGGAAACAAATGTTATTTTAACGAAATATTCACCTCACGCAACTTTGCACGATCTATGGGCAAGAACACGGGAATTGTTTTTCAGTTTTGGATCATGATTTTTATTCTCCCTATCTCCAGGTTTACTCACTCCCATGGTTGGTTACTTTTTGTCTCTCAATTTGCTGTCGGTTTGGCCCTGGTTTTTTTATTTGGAAATTAATTTCGTTTGCATTTTGCACATTTTTCCCATGCCGGGTCGTCGGTTTTTCGGTGGTAGGTTTTTTGACAAAGTGCTACTTTCATTCGCTCAGCCGTTTTATCTTAATTATATGCACTGCACGATTGCAACATGGAATGTGTCATTTCGCATCCGTGCGGGTATGTCTCGCTGTGTGTGTCTGTGTGTGATTATCCGTTTTATTTGGCCACATTTGGTCCGTCGGTACGACGTATTTCTTTTCCATCACACACGGAAAACGACGCTGGTTTACAGTTTTCTCGTTTACATGCGACGTTCGGTTGCTTTTGGGACATTTTTTGCTCGCCTTGATGATCGCCCGGTCGCCGGCCAGGAATGTTGGCTGGTGTTTGGTCGGTGTGTAATTTGTATATTTGTTTTGCAACACCGCGAGCCGTCTTCAAAGTGGCGGACATTGTCGAGAAACGACCGATCCTTATCTTATCGTCGCCGTATCAGTCGATGGTCGGTTGTGTGGATTTTTTTTGTTTTGTTTCCACAACGACATTGTGAGATTTTTATATCTACCCAGGCTTCCCCAGTTGCTCCAAGCCGGCAACCTAATACCTCTCGGCTTGATGGATGGTACCCATTTCACGGGAAATGTGTGCCGGATGCCATGGTGGTCGGAATGATTTCGTAAATAAAAAAGCACCGTCGTGTACACATCAGGAGCGTGTTTGTACTTGTTACACCATTGTGACCCCAACAAGAAAACCGACGGTTTGATATGGTGTGAACGCCGATCAATGACGGGTTTTTGCTCAAACTTGGCAACTTCGTTCCCACCAAAGTAAATGATGGATCGCTAGGTGGCATTTAGTGTGAAAGAATGTATTTTTTTCGTTAACATATGTTAACATTTGTTTTACCATAAACGGATAGATCAGTTCACCAGCTTTATACTATATTAAGTTGGACTTTTGCATTGCTTTCGCTTTAAACCCTGGTCGAGGTCGAAATGGGAATCAAAATTTATAGAAGCAGACAATTGCAAGCATAAATTATTCAGATCTCTCCCTCACCCGAATTCGCTAATCATTCGCTACCTTCTGCTTGCAGTGACCGCAAACAACAACCGACGAATTGGTTCCGTGAACGACATCGACCCGGTCAACGGATACTATGGCTCGGTAGCGGAGCAAACCCAGGCCGCCCTGTACCAACAGCAGCAGCAGCAGCAACAACAACAGCAACTGTATCAACAACAGCAACAGCAGCAGCAACAGCAACAACAACACCGGCAATCGCATCAACAACAGCAGCAGCAGCCGCAGTACATTCAGCCTCCGCAGCAGTACGCCGCTCCTGCTTCGAACGCCACCGGCAAATCGATGAGCAAAGTGGTAAGAATCCATTTTCCAATTCCAAGGGGATGAACACTAGTAATAGGCTCCGAATTTGTTCAAGTTTATTCACGAACGTTCGTTTTGTAAAAAGGAATATAGGGATGGGTGATTCACCCGATATAAATAAGTTGCTTAGTCATTAGATTAACGTAAAACGCACCGGGTGCACCGATGTTTAGAGCGCCCCGAAACACATCATGGTCGGTGCTTGCGTGGTTGTTCCGTCGGGTAGAGCGATGTACGTCACATCGACCGGTGGAGGTGCAACCGTCGTCGGTGGTTGCGGCAGGTACGGTTGGTCAGCGTATGCTTGCTGTTGAGCGTAAGGACAGGGACCGGGTTGGTAGGGCACGGGAGCGGTAAGATTGTAGACGACCGGCAGCGGTTGGGCGCAAGGGCAAGGCGCGCTTGGTGGAGCTGCGGTTGCCGCCGTGCAGGGAAACGGTGTATTTACTCGGTACGATATCGGCGGGACGTTGTACTGGCGTACTGGTTGTCCGAGTCCGCCGGCACAGGATGAACTGGCCGCCGGAACACCGGTAGCACAGGCGCACTGCTGTAATGCCGGAATGGCGTAGTACGGTTGGTCTCTCAGGGATGACGGAGGCTGCTGGTAGTACGGTTTCGGTGTTGTCGGTGCGTAAGGACATGGTGTGGGTTGCGTCTGATAGTTACACGAACAGGGAGCTGCTGTCGGAGGGACATAAGGTGGTGGTGTATGGTAGACTGGTGGTGGAGGTGTTTGGTACACCGGTGGTGGAGGTGTTTGGTAGACCGGTGGTGGTGGTGCACAGGTCGGTGGAGGAGCATAGGTTACCGGTGGTCCGTAAGTCACTGGTGGATAGGGCACCGGCACATACGTTGGTGGCGGTGGAGGAGCAACGGTTACCGGTGGTTGACGGTACACCGGGGGTGGGGTCGGTTCCGGCAGATTGCAGTAGTTACACACTCCCTGAGGGGTCGGTGGGGCCGCCGTCGGGGCATCCGGATAATGATATACCATCTGTACGGCGGAGGCAGGCCTTTTCTTTCCACGACACCGACAGTATTGCTTCGTCACATGGGTCTTGCGGGGACACAGTTCCCGCTTGAGGCAGGTCCCATTGTTCTTCACGTATCCCTGCTGGCACACGCACACCGGATCTCCCTGGCAGGCGGCAATGCACAGGACGTTGCTGCAATCGTTCTCACACGTTGGTTCGCAGCATGGAGCGCAGGGAGCGAGTGTCGCGTAAGGACCGCACGAAGGGCACTGGTCGACCCGGATACACTTGCCATTGTGCCGCCGGAAGCCCTTTTTGCACACGCACGTCGGTTGGTCGACGTAACGCGTACGGCAGTCACAATCGGAACAATCGTCGGTGCACGTCGGCTCGCAGCAAGGTGGTGACGGAAGCAGTTCTTCGTTCTCACCGCAGGTTGCTAAAACGAAATTGACACATGGTTGTCAGCACAAGTTAGAAAATATCGTCCTCCGGAATATCATCATGCAGGGGAATACACTTACGAGGACTCGATGGTCGCAGAGGACAGTTGCACTTGGGGATGCATTTACCCTGATGGCGCACGTAACCCGGCTTGCAGACGCATGTCGGCTGTCGGACGTATACCTCAGCGCACCGGACATTGCTGCAGTCGTTGTCACAGGTCGGCTCACAGCAGGGCATGGTGTCCTGTAGCAGCTCATTCTCGGGACATACCAACTCTATCGAAGGGAGAAAAAGTTTCTTTCAATCACCGTTTATTAAACGAGTCGGATGACACCTACCATAACCATACGAAGCCAAATCATCATTGAAATGACTTGCAAAGGAACTCGGAAGCAACACTACAAGCAGTAGCACAAAAATCATTGTGGTGCTCTGTTTCCCAACACTCGTCGGGAGCTTCATCGTGCATGCAAACCACAATATACGATACACGTTTGGCCGGATAAAATCTATCCTTATTTGCTGCTACAACTTATGGTACCGATCGGTACCGCACTCTGTTCCACTATGTTTGGCCAAGCAGAGCACACGTAACGTTTTATAGGAGACGCGACCGAAGATGGGCAATGCTAAAGAAATTCACCTGTACGATCAGACCCGCGATTGGAAGTGAAATGGGGACTAACTTGTTGTAAGCGCGTATAAAGTGTTTTTTAACATTCCAAGAATCCCGTCAGTGGCCACGCATATGTTCGTGTGTATGTACGTTGTCAAGAACGTTCTTTTTTCGGCAGTTTCGGTTCGCCTGTTAAACCGCTGCGCTGTTATATTGTTGTATCAAATTGGCACGTTGGTCCGTCAGATACCGAAAGAGGCAGTGTCACGCAGCTATGACCTACGTAAAGCAGTGCGTGCCTGCCGGGACGTTGTGTTGTTGTACTTTCTTTTTCGAGGTGGAAATGCGATCTCCACGCCTAGTTCTCAGCGTGCAATCAAACTCGATGAGATAAGACAAAAATATGTTGACACGAAACTGTTATCCAACACACAGTTTCGAAAAGCCGAAGTTGGCACGTTGGCCATCGATATGGACTGCGAAGCACAAGTTTCATCAGCAGCACCGATAAACGCGTGGTAACTTGAGGACAAGTTCGGTTTTCTTTAGTCACGCTTTAGTTTAGTGCTAAGCTAGTGTTAATATGGTTTGGTGCAAGTGTTGTGTAGACGAAGTGATCCTCTGGAAATAAGTTGTAAGAGAGTGACATGTTGTTTGAATAGTTTAAATAAAACATTTGAATTAACTAATATTAAACTTTATAATTAACAATTGCTGATACCTTCACGTTCTCTTCATTCTCTTTGTAGCGCGTGTACCGGGCTCTCTACGACTACGAGGCACAGGACAGTGACGAGGTCGGCTTCAGCGAGGGCGATCTGATCATCGAGGTCAATTCGATCGATGCCGGCTGGATGACGGGACGTGTCGAGCGTACCGGTCTGACCGGCATGTTACCAGCGAACTACGTCGAGCTGATGAAAATCTAAATTAACACCGGTTCAAACGGCCGCGTTTTGTAGGAGATAATTCCGGGCCAATCAATCCTGCCCGGGTGGAGGAGAAGTAGCTTAGGATCCATTTATTTTTGCTATAATGTGTTGAACTGAAAGAGGATCCAAAAAACGAGAACCGGTTCGTTGGCAAAATTCTACAGCAACATTCTATTTTGTATACCATTCAGGTGCTTACAAAAAAGCGAAGGCAGACATGAAAGCAACAGAGTAGAGTACAACTGCTATTAACTGCGAAAAATTCCCAATTTGATATAAAGCCCCGCGTTATTTCCATCCGTAAAATCAAGTGCTAAAACAAAGAAAAGAGCGTTTCAAAAAGTGGATCACTTCATCGTCCATACTTATTTCCCTCAATACGCGCGCGCGCTGGCGTTGATTTTAATTTAATTTCTTTTTTGTTATCTTTTTTTAGTTGCCTTTATTAATAATATTATTATTTTTATTGCTATTACTATTACCAACTCTATGAAATACACCCGGGTTCGCTCGGCTCGCGGTTAAAACTTGGGGGGTGAAATGATACAAAATACATCAGATAGTGTAGGAACGAAGGAACACATTGCCACGTAGAGAATACGTAATCTTTTGATATACGTAGCGGATACGTAACGGCGGAAGGTAGTTTATAGCCAAGGTGCTGCTATCGCGCAGACTCGCGAATTGCAATGATGAAATGTGCTAATTTCGAACAATAATCGTAGAGATAGTGTGTAACACATAACCCGTTGTATGGAACGTAATGGTCCGAATGTGCATGCAAGTTTAAAACGATTACAACAAAAAGCATGGTGTAAAAGTTGGGGAGCTACATAAATCTGCAACCGGAGGACGCAGTGGATGATAATCCTGTAATATTTGTATTTAGAAGGTACCACAATTTTTTTTATACGTAGCGTTAGCAACAACATGCCTACGATGATGATGTAGAGTTTTGTGGTGCATTACCGTACAGTTAGAGTGTTTACCGATGGTCACACGCCGTATTTTCTAACGAGAAATATGAGCCAATTCTCCTTTTTCTATAAACAATTCGTGCCTAATAGTAGATCAATGTTTATTGAGTTTTTTTTCCGCTCGCCGTTGTATAGTCAAACGCCAATCAATTGTGGCAAAAGCGATCCCCGCTTGGAGGTGAGATAAGTATGAAAAAGGTAGAACAAAAAAAAACAATTGTATACACAAACACTATCGTTAAGCGAATAATCAAGATATGTTAGACAAATAAACAGGTAAATAAATAACGCGTAGAACCATAACCCATTTTTCCAAACCCGAGGACGGAAGCAAAGTAGGCGAACGGTAACGAAAACGAACCGAACCCATTTTAAACTGTAGAAAAGTGCTTCCAGTACACACTGTTTGTAGCATGGAATTAGTGTTCCCCTGATGGAGATCAATATCAACACCACTGTGCGCCTTAGTATAGAGAGCCTCTTAACCGCCCTACCATCATGTGCTTTAGTCCGAAATTGTTAACAACCAAAACCGAGTTGTGGTAATACCTGTCCTGTCCTCTACGAAACTTTACACTACGATACACAAACAATCATTGCCCACTCTGAGCAGTCGGATAAAGTTTAAAATAAAAGGTTCGAAACTAATAGTTGTTCAATGGAGAGTGCGAAATGTTGAATGGGAAATAAAGCAGAAAACGTATAAAATATAGCCTAAACACGGAAAACCATGATTTCTTTTCTTATTCTTATTTATCAAAATAAGTTTTTGTTTCACGGTTGACTGGTTATTATTTCATTTTGAAATTTATGTTGTGTGTTGATAATAAAATGGGCTTTTTTGTGGGAGGTGTTTTACTTTTATCGCAACGGTTATAGTTTTTGCTTGCAAGATAGCGCTTTATCTCACATCCCACTGCAGAACTTGTCATATTGCAGGCGGGTGTGACCAAAATCGCGTGTCAATGCAAGGTTTTGACCCCCGAAAAACGCAACCACCAGTGCCGGGGCGGGTGATAGAGTTCTTCAACCTCTCTGTTTTTTATTCTTTGATGTTCCCGAAAGGATCGTGCTTGGTAGGGTAAATAAATTAAATCTCCTAATCTCCTGCTGCAGCAACATGAAGAAAAAGGTATAAAATGTTAGACACGTTGGAGCAGGGTGTCATTTTTAGTGTCGAATTAGTAAAAGCACAAGGTCACACAAGGGCGGGACAGAAGAAAGGGAGCAAAGTTTCGTAAAAAGGTTAAGCGTTTCGACAGGGTCGTGTCTTCCAGAATGCGGGAATTGGTACTTTTTGTGGCGGCAACCTTTGCCGGTTCCGTGGCTGCCGTAAGTTTTCCAATGATGTATCCAGTTGACTGTGGTAAGTGCTTAGTGATTTAGGTTATGATTCGAATTAAATTCGAGTTTATTGATGACGTCTAATTTTCGACAGATTATTGCTCGGAGTATGAAGTACTTCACACAACGCCACCCTGCTGCGAGGCGACATGTGAAGTCGATTGCTCTCGGGTGGTTTGTCCGAAAATGTTAGTCTACCAACCGACCTGCGTGTGTCTGGATGGTTTCGTGCGCCACGAAGGGAATTGTATACCGAAATCGAACTGCCCAGCGGACCAGACACCGATGCCGTGTGAAACCACTACTCCGGCTCCAGCTCCTTGTGAGACAACAACTGTGCCCTGTGAAACAACACCCTCTTCGACGACACCTGCACCGACACCCTGTCCAACCACTACGTCTTGTCCAACGACAACGAGTGCTCCAGCATGTTCTACTACTCCGGTGCCTTATTCCACAAAACCACGTCCGATGTACACCCCAAAACCTTGCGGTTATTCGCCTCCCCCGTTGAAATATTCTTCATCGTCCCACGTACCTCCACCACCACCTCCGATGTACCAAACTATTCCTCCTTACCGGTACTCTCCAAGGACCTATCCTACCCCATGTCAAACGACAGCTCCACCAACACCGTGTGAGACCACGACCCCAGAACCGTGTCCAACAACTACCACCACGACCACACTATGTCCAACGACAACCACCACACCACCCCCAACGACAACCACCACCCCGTGCCCAACATCTCCAAGTAATTCTTAAATGCCACTCTAAAATCAGAAGTTTCGACCCATACTAACCATTGGTATCTCGTTTCTTCGCAGCCACGTGCGCCGCCTGCGAACAACTAGTCTTCAAGCAGCCCTGCTGCGAACCGTCCTGCGATTTCGATTGCTCCGACGCCCCCTGCCCGCTCATACTGGTGGAGGAACCGACGTGTGCCTGTCGGGCTGGTCTCGTGCGCTACCAAGGCCACTGCATTGAGCCGTCCGCCTGTCCGAGAAGCGCTTCCCGATATCGTCTCTACGTCCCAATAGACGCACAATGTTTGCAGTGCAATGGCGGGGTGTTAAGTGCCGCCTAGAGTTACCAATTTTATTTTTATATATTAACTTGCATCTGATGCTGGCCATGTAGAGTGTACCGTTTAGAAAATAAAACATGAACATTTGGGATTTAAAATAATTACCGCTTCAAATGTTTTGAATCACATTACTTTGGAGAGAACCATACAGTTACATAGAGAACTTTCAAGGATAAATGGAGGTGCAGAAATTCCTTAGGCCAATCCACCTTTAAAGTTTGCCAGAAGGTTTTCTTTGTTACGTTTTTCGGACTAAGTTTCTAGCCTCAGACCAACACAACTCATCGCCATCGTTAGTAAATTCATGGGAAAGAAACCTCCGTCGGAAAAAAACCTTAGCCAGTTTATCCTTGCGTTTCGGAACAAGTAAGAACTGGAAAAATTCCTTAGTCTTAGAACTCAGTAGAACTGCTGCAATAAAAATATCAATTAGATGCAGGGAGCTAAAAATAGAAGGAATGAAATAAAACCACTTTATTGCAAGCTATGGAAGAATAACTTACCCATGCGAATAAAGTCTCAACACTTCGTACACAAAATTGGATCTGAATGTGGCGTACGGAAACGTGGTCCTATTTGGGAAGCCTATCTTTACAACTACTATTTAAGAAAGAAACTTAGATCGGTTTCCCGAAAGGCTCCTACATCGAAAGAAATACCCCTCTAGAACGTACTCGGTAGAACCTTCTTATATCTACAACTCCATTTATCGGTTTGCCTAACGTTTAGTCTGGTTTTTATGGATGTTTTGATTCCTGATCGCGTAACCGGCACGTAGGCTACCGTATCCTAGTTTCCTTTCGACTCCTTGGCCTTTCTCAGACACACAAAAAAAAACAGGGTGAACCTCTACCTCTCACAATGTACCAAACATTCATTGAGTAGCGGCGCTTGTTTGCCAGCTGTAGACAACACTGATACCTCACCTTAGGGCCTCAAGGTGGACCGTTCCCCGATACCATTTCCTCCTGTCTGCAGCGAATGTGCCAAGGAATGCGGTACATTATCCAGGAAAAGCTCGACGCCTATCGTTGTTTGATAAACGGAGGAAAAACTTGTGTAAAAGCACCTGTCGCCTGAGGGTTGAGCCGATGCTTTTACACCTTCTTTCCGATTGTTCCGCAACATGGTAAGTGTGTCCCACACCAATTCCATCTACCTCACGCACGATCGAACGGTGGACAGCTGTGCAATGGGGATCTCCTCCGGTTTGTGGGCACGGGTTGGTGGATAGCAGACGACTCCGTTTTTTGTTCCCTGCCGGATGGATCGTGCAGGCATTCCGTTGCGAGTTATCGGTGGACCCGGTAGAACCTTCACCGCAACCCGGTAGTGAGCGGGTATAAATTATTGGTGGACGCCGCCAGAGAGTATCATTCGGCTCTGAGGCGGCCATTGCAAGTTGTCATCGACTAGCAGGACCTTTTGGTATCAAGGAAGAACACTAGCGATCATGAAATCGATGATCGTTTTGACGATCCTGCTCATTGCAGGAACTGCAATGGCTGCATCCCCGCAGTACTGTAAGTAATACCGAGTAATTTCTCAATTTTTCACATACTTAACAGTCCCTCTTTTGTCCATGCGTAGTTCAATGTTCTGCCAATGAGGTCCTGCAACCAACCCCGCCGTGCTGCGAGCCAACCTGTGACTGTGACTGCTCGAATGTTGTCTGTAACCAGCTGCTAGTGTACCAACCGACTTGCGTGTGCGCTAGCGGATACGTTCGCCTCGATGGACAGTGTGTACCGCAATCCTGCTGTCCGACCACTCCACCGCCTTGTGAAACTACTACTCCTCCATGCGAAACGACCACTCCTCCGTGCGTAACTCCTCCTGCTCCCGTATGCTACCGATGCGAGGAGACACCTTGTCAGTGTGCCGAGCATCCTATGTACCCGTCTGCTCCGGAGGATCTAACGTATGCGGCACCGGAATACCCGCCGTCGTGCGGCTGTGGTCAAACTCCTTGCAGCTGTGCTAAGCCTCCTCAGCCGTACTACCCTGCCCCCTGCGAAACTACTCCTGCCCCGTACGAGACTACGACGCCACCCTGCGTATATCCCCAGCCGGTGTACCATCCAGCTCCCGTATATCCTTCGGCTCCCGTATATCCTCCGGCTCCCGTATATCCTCCGGCTCCCGAATACCCTACGGCTCCCGAATACCCTACGGCTCCATCATGCGGTTGTGGACAATCTCCATGCAGCTGCGGCCGGCCTGCACAGCCTTACTATCCGGTCCCCTGCGAAACCACTCCGGCGCCATGTGAGACCACAACGCCGCCCTGCGAGACGACAACGCCGCCCTGCGAGACCACAACGCCGCCCTGCGAAACACCCGCGCCCCGTAATAGCATGATCCCGTTTTCCTTAATTTTTACCCTAATCTAAACTGATTCCTCTCTCCCCCACAGCGACCTGTGCCCCGTGTGAGGAGCTAGTCTACACGAAGCAGTGTTGCGAGCCGACGTGCGATAACAACTGCTCGGGCGTTTCCTGTCCCCTGCTTCTGGTGGAGGAGCCTACGTGCGCGTGCCGACCCGGTCTTGTGCGCTACCAGGGTCACTGTGTCGAGCCATCGGCCTGCCCGCGGTCTGCTTCCCGCTACCGCCTGTATGTTCCCAAAACGGCATCGTGCGCCTGTAACCGAGAAGTGCTCCTGCTAGGAGGCAGCTGCTAAGCAATCCATAAGTACTACAACTACGGCAAATATGCGCGTCTAAGTAATCAATAAACAGCATGGAATCAAATGAATCAAAAATTAGTTACTGAAATGTTTAGTAAAGGCACTAAACCTGGTCCTAAGCGCATCCGAAACGTAGGGCGTATTTCAACCTTGTCCTACTAAGATATCTCAGCCTCCAATCTCTTCATGAGGACTACTTTTGACTTGAAGGACTGGCTTATCATTCTGGTTAGTTCAACTACTAGTTGAAGGCGGGAGCCTTGTTGGGCAATAAATCCGGAACAAACATGTCTTAAGCATTTTATCATAAAATTTACTCCGCATTTGATAGAGTCATCAATGTATAACGCCAAGTTCAGGAAGAACTTATAAATCAGAGTCATATAAGAAAACATGGAAATGTCTCTTCAGATGTTGAAACGAATATTTTTTGTGTATTGTATATAATCTGGATATTATATAAGCCGCAATTCAACGCTCAAAATATATAATTAGCAATAAGAAAATATCCCTTTATTGAATTTAACTTAATTTGTTACCAATTTTATGCAATAAAGTACTCTAATTGAATTGGAATCCTTATACCACCACGCCCAAACAATTGCTGAGCATTAAAGTTTGAATTTGTTTAGGTTGAACAATACCACAATGTTCACATTTTTTTATTCCCATAATGAATCGTGACTCAATTAGGTGAAACAGGCACATTGATACCTAGTAGGCTACTTCATTTTTTTTTTGGTTCGCTTGTTGACTGGGATGTTTTGAAATCCACCTTCTTGTACAGCTTGGAGAAAGCGGATACACAGAAAACGTTTTTAATAACAAAGTCAACGGACAACGATCACGTTACTACACGTGTGCTGACCGCGATTAGTCATTTTAGCCGTTAAAAAATGGAGACAAGTTTTTACAAATCAAACAAAAACGCATGGCACATTTGAACTTATCACCCGTTAAAAACCTTGGCTAGCTATCACCTATTGTTGGTACTAGCGGGTTCGGACGATGCTGTATCGGCCGTAAGTGTGTTGTGCCCGAAACGTGACGGAATTCTATCGTCCATCGACACTATCGCATCCGCCAAGGTGGTCACACGCGTGGCTTATACCACTTATAAAGCGTACCGACGGACGGGTGGCCCGAGCTATAGGACCACCGGAATCGTTGGAAGCCGGGTCACCGAAAACTCCCCGCTCAGTCGCATTGGATACACGATGCAGTTTTGGACAGGCATTGCTCTCGCCATCGGTGGCTGGTTTGTGCCGCTGATTTTGAGCACCAGTGGGGCAACTATCACCATCGACAACTATGGAAACGTGCAGCAGAGT
The DNA here is from genome assembly GCA_000441895.2 of Anopheles sinensis. Classification (NCBI taxonomy): domain Eukaryota; kingdom Metazoa; phylum Arthropoda; class Insecta; order Diptera; family Culicidae; genus Anopheles; species Anopheles sinensis. The sequence continues at coordinate 1,542,926 of KE525352.1, read as the reverse complement.
GAGTTTACTTTATACAGTGTTTTAGTTTTCACCGAAAATTTACCCGGACGTTTGTCTTTTACTCACGGAAGATATGTGTTCCCCGTTTGAGGTACTCAAACCTACGGAACCGTGCTGTGAACCGACGTGTGTTGACGACTGCTCTCATGCAATCTGCCGGAGGGCTCCGAATGCCGGTTCCGTACCATCCTGTGTCTGTCGGCAAGGATATGTTCGTCATAAGGGATCCTGCATTCGGAAGGAAGCGTGTCCTGCAGTACAGAAAAATCGTGAGTTAGTACGGATTGTTCGATAGTGCAATCGATTAATAGCAAAACCATTACTTTCCTTTGGTTTTCCTAGAAAAGCCGAGCGTATCTTATGGATCTTATGACTCGTACCGTCCTGTGCCACTAACGAAAACCGTGCTGCCCGTACAGAAAAAGTGCAGCCAAAACGAGGAGCTTGCCTACTGTCGGCCATACTGTGAGGCAACCTGTGAGCACGACTGTAAGGGTGTACCGCCCCCGAAGACATGCATTCCGGAGCCAAGTTGTGTCTGTAAAGATGGCTTCGTGCGACATAACGGCCGTTGCATACAAAAATGCGACTGTCCGAGAAGGAATCTGCTACCAAGGCATCCAGTATCTGGCGAGTACATCGACTTCGAGGTGGTCTCCATGGAGGGAATGAGATCGGATGAGGACTTCGACTATCCTCTGCCTCAACCGCGGGTTACCACGAACGAACGGGCGTTCAGTCGATACGTTACTAAGAAACCCGCAATGCTACCGGTATACCTACGAACGGTATCGAATGAACCAAAATCTTCCGGATCCTGTGGTTGCAAGGGTCACACAACGGAGAAACCCGAGCTATTTCCGCCATTGTGTGCATGCCGAGGAGGAAAACAACATACACCGGCTCCGACGTACGTCCCAAAGTTGGACGAAAATGCATCGTTTGAAAGCACGGAGGAAGATAGTGATATTGTGCCGTACGTACCCCCGTTGCCCACAACCAACTCGTACGCGCCGAGGCCCTTGACTCCGCTGTTTCCACCGGGTACACAACCTGCACCAGTACCACACTATGCGCATCGTAAAACGCTTCCCATGCCGACAGTGCACCGTGCTGATTTGAACGAACCGCTGGATCATTTCTATGGTTCCGGACAGGCCACATCGGCCCAGCAGAACTCCGCCGGACAGGAAGAGCCCGAACGTAAGCCGATGACCATATGGCCTCCAGTATGCTATTCGTGCAAACGTTGTGGTTTGAATCGAAATCAAAGATAGACTTTTCTCAGGGATATACGTATCGTTTCCTATGTTTTACACGTATCGTTTCGTATCATAATAAATTATTTCAACTATTTACACATAAATAAAATACAAGTTTCTACACTTTTAGTTACGAACATATTCACATCTTCCGTTCAACGATATTTTCAAATGGCAATTTGTTGTGACAGTTGTACACAGTAGCGATGCAAAACTTTTGGATCGAATCCTATCATTGATTCGAATATCAATCCGTTTTAAAGAAGCAGATGCGAGACGATACGCAAAATGCTACGATTAGGTGCAAAAAGGTGCATTTTCTGCCACAACCGACCGATGCAAGTGTTACCAAAAACTTCTCTCTATAATCTTATGCTTTGTTCTACTCACTCTGAGTCCTGCAGTTTCGATTGGAGATGGAAATTGCTCGACAAAATTCGTTGTTTTACGTTGTTTTCACAACTTAAAGCCCAACCATTCATTGCCATAGACGACCTACGACCTTTGGCTAATGTGCAGGTGATTGACTGTTTGTGGCAACTAGCTCCGTTGTGGAGCGAGTCTTCGAATGATCCGAATCCCAAATGTGCCAACACTATTGTGTATCTTTCAACAAAATCCACGTCAAATGGTCTTTGCGAAGTAACTTTGTGCGGTTTGTTGTCGTGTTTTTACCAGATCCTCACGATTTATAGTTGAAATAATCATCACTAAAGCAGTTAGCGACCGTAGGCGACCGTCATGGATTCATTAATGGTATGCTATATCGGCTCTTTTCTTTGGACAAGCTTATTTTGTGTGCTATCTCTTGTGTGTCATCGTTTGCTTTGCAGGAACCAACACTGTACACAATCAAGGGAATGTGCATATTGGACTACGATGGCAACCGAATACTGGCCAAGTACTACGACAAGAACATATTTCCCACCGTAAAGGAGCAAAAGGCGTACGAGAAGAATCTGTTCAGCAAAACGCACCGTGCGGACGCAGAGATAATCATGCTGGACGGTTTGACCTGCGTGTACAAGAGCAACGTGGATTTGTTTTTCTACGTGATGGGCAGTACGCACGAGAACGAGCTGATCCTGCTATCCGTGTTGAACTGCCTGTACGATACGATCACGATGATACTGAAAAAGAACTTTGAAAAGCGAGCCGTGTTGGAAAATCTAGACATTGTGATGCTGGCTTTCGATGAGATTTGCGATGGAGGGTACGTACGTGGCTCGGATGACCCCCGGAGTAGTTAAATTGATAGAATTCTTTTGGTCATATTTTAGCATTATCCTTGACGCAGATCCGGCTTCCGTGATGAAACGGGTAGATCTTCGAAACGACGATATTCCGATCGGCGAACAAACAGTGGCACAGGTAACTAATGCCATTCATGGACTGTTTTGGTAGTAGCGGTCCTGCACGTTCCTTACCCAGGGGCACACTCCTCTATAGCACTTAGTACTAACACGGAACTCCTAGAGCCTTTAGAAACGAACAAGAAAATAATGAAGCAATATTTATAAAACACGGAACTTCGTATATGCACGCCCACTCCATCGGTATCTCCAAAACTCAGTACAGGGAATTGTTTATTAAATGTTTCTCTTCTTGCAGGTTCTGCAGTCGGCAAAAGAGCAACTGAAGTGGTCACTTCTAAAGTGAAGGCGTTCGTTAGTGGTGTGGGCAAAGTGGCAAAGAATACGCAAGGCTAGGGATTTTTCAAACCTAAAACAGTAACATTCAGAGCTCCCGGCAGGTGGCTTAGGTAGGGCTTAAGAGTATTCGGTTTTAGAGTAATATGCCCGTTATATACAGATTGTACCTTCCTTCAGCTAAAAGGATAACAACACGCTAAAGGAAGATTTTTTTCCGATTCCATAAGAAAATATTACCAACCAATCTTACACTGAGGATAAAATGAAAAAAAAAACTACATGAAATTACATATACATTTTTTAATTTTCCGATTTCTAGTCGATCCGAAAAGGACCGTATATTGAAGACAATCATTAATGCATGTCTCTTCAGCAATGAGGAAACAGTAAAGCTTCACCGTCTCGTGACCCCATTTGTTGGAGAGGTAGAATCTGAAATCCTGTTCATTATCCCGGAAGACAGTGTACGTGCAATGAGTTCATCCTGCTAGCGTGAGTAAACCACGGTATACGCGGACAGTAAATCGATAAATCGACGGACGGAATCAATATTGGACCGCACAATTAATTCAAGTGCGAAAGTACACAAATATTGTAACCTTCCCCTCCAGCTGCCGATCGGTCAGTTCCTGAGGTACACTTACCGGTGGTCTAGATATTGCTGAATTACGGCGTTTTGATTGATAACATTGTGTTATCGGGTCAATATGGTGCACTGTTTCAACTCATCTTTTCAAATAATATATGCCCGATACTCCAATGGTCCAACTGGAAATTAAAGAAAACATTTGTCGGAAAAAGTTGACCACCTCCGCGGCCACGTTTAGGGTACGTGATGGATCCCCTAAGCGCATGGATTAGACTACATGTAAAACAACATTTTCAGCTGGCTTCAGAACGCGCGAAAAGGCCATCCAACATGTTCGAGAGATAAACGTAGGGGATTTTTAATAAAATATTTCAATGCCATACGCTCTTGTAATCAGTTGCTTACTTCGCTCTATTGAATCATGGCCTCCAATAGATAGAGCTCGCGATTCCGTTATCCTCTTTGACTTATCTTCAACCAGATCCATTCAGTTTAACAGTATCATCGATGGTAAATCACCAACTGTTGAGGCAAAAGAACAAACGAACAGAAATTTGTTTAACGTAAAATATTTGGCTTGGATGTGGAAGTGTTAATGCAACAATGCAATTGCATTCTTCCTTAAAGAATCATAAACAAACCCCTTTATCGACATACTTTAAACCAGACCATGTACATTCACCCCCGCATGGGGGTTGCCCACGGCCGGCTCGGTTCGGTTGGGTGGTGTTGGTGAGCATATCACCCCCGCCGATGGCACCTGATACTACTATCACCGATGAAGTAGGATGATACCGATAGTGCCACCCGGTACGTGTACTTTCCCTTCGTTCGCTCCCGATCGGCCCCGAGGGGCCGGTACCTTCTTTATAGTGCAATACATCAGGCTGATGCTCTCGCAGTAACAGTTACGGCACGGAGACGACACAAGCCACACATAAACGGTTGTACTACGGGAGACCTCACGGGGGTGTGCAAAGTGCAAGCATATTTTTCTTACATTCATCTTTTGGATAAAGTGCATCCCGGATATTACGAACGAATTACGGATCTTGTCCATCGGCTGATAGTACTTATCAGTGGCTGCAACTACGTTAAATGAGAGTGAAAGAAACGAACTTTGTGTGTACGTGATGAGTCGAAAGGTGCCGGTACGAGCATTCTTTATTGCATCCGTGAATTGAGAGCAGATAAAATTGTGCCTTATTTTGCACCTGTTTGAATAGACGATCAACTGCCATTTTTTCGATAACAGCGGAGGAGTTGCACGAGAGGAAATCAGCTTCAAAGCAGCAGTCTTCACAGGTAAATTATCTACAAACGTTTTTGGGATTTCCAACAACCAGTTCTGGTCATGAAAAATGGTGGTACTACTAAAAAATTGACTTTACCGTTCCGAGGCATTGTTAACACTGTTGTCGTTGAATACAACATCGGCGTTAGGAGGGAAAAAACACTCTTCGCTGTGACTAACTGATAATGCTAATCTATTGATCCTGTTTGGTCATTTGAATCATCGCAGGGGATCCGCCTGCCTCTCAACGGCAGTTGACCCCTCAACAACTTCGTTGTCATGTTGAACTTGGGGCTTACGGAAGGTACTCGATTAGAACTTCCTAGAAATCGATGTGGTTCTTATCGTTTTTCCAACCGTTTCCTTAAAGCAATCGATGAGATAGCTTCTCGGATAGCATCATGGCATCAAACATTTTATTCATGCGAATTTTACGCCGAAAGTTGGTTAGATCTCCTCAGACGTGCTATACTCAATTAAAAACCTGCCACGTTTTTGTTCCACTCACATACAGATCCAGGTAAATGTAGGTGATTCAAAATAGACCTGAGATGTAAAACAGTAGGCTCGTTGTATTTAACCCGATCCGGCAATTACCCCTCAATTCCGGCAAGTGTTTTTGCGGAGGATAAAGTTTTATGAATGAACCTCCGCATGACGTCACGCACGCGTTTAATGGCGCCATATATGTTTTTAAATGTGCGACAAGTGGATTTAATGTAGTCACAAGTTTGTTTAATGGCTCATGCCCCCCTTCCCTTCACCGTTGAAGGCAAGGTACCTAAGGTTCTACGGACGATGTATTGTCCACCGGTTGTTGTTGTTTTCCGATAAGTTTCCCTTTTGTAAGTGCAGGCAAATTGCTGCCCCACTTGATCGATGATAACTGCTGGCGGAAATGGTTCGATAAAATGAAGCTACCATCCATCCCCTACCCGATTCGTGGTGGAAAGCCTCCGCGAGAAGAGAATCAAGAAAAACATACATATGTAATCCCCTTTCTACGGAGGTTACGATAAACGTGCTCCGAGTTCGAGTCGGTTTGCGGTCAGGAATTAACATCTGTTCAACAGCAGATATGTAATTGGTGTTCGCGCTGGCTGCCCATCGGGTGTGTGTTTAATTAGCATCGATAAGGGACGGCGCAGACATCGGTAGCACAGATTAGGAAGTAGAAAAAGGTACATCACTGTACAGGAAAATGATTGTTGTACAGGAAATGTTGTCAAAACTTGTTAAATAAATTATTTTCCTGAACTTAAAAATACTTCTTTTTGCGTACCAGATGGTTTTGGTTGAACGAAGAAACGAAGATCCTTAGTTATATTGATATTATTTTAATTTTATATATTCAGTTCAGAGTGCATTTGCATTATGGGACTCTCATTAAAAAGATTTTGTTTGAATGGGCACGACGCTTCCACGTGATCTCAAGTGCACTGTAAACGATAAAACTCCACCCATAATTAACGAACCAGCCGGGACACATCGTGGGCATCGTAATTGTCTCTCCACCCCGACTTTAGACGCACGCGGCCAATACCATAAACTTTGTCGTTTGCGGAACAAACATAGAAAATCCTTTCATTCATCGTTGGAAAGTACAGACGGTATCGTATTCGATATCTTGTCTCGCACGTTTGTCGACGTATGTCGGATGTGGTATGTCTGCCGGCGCAGTTTGAATATTTGAGCCATAATGTCACTTCCTCCCACGCCTCGTGGGAGAGAAGAAGTTGCTTTGTAGGTGGAATACAGTAGGAGGCGAGCAAGGCGTAGGTGCAAAGATCGACTGACCATGATACGGCGCGGTGATATCGATGCGCCCAGTGCCAACCGATAACCAATCGTTGACGATCGACCGCCAAAAAAGACATGGCTGGCTGGGCTTGCTGAACGTGATGGTAGTCGAAAAAGTTAATTACACAAATTAAAACCCCACGTTCAGGTTCGGTTGCTGCTATTTTTATTTAGACGCACCCCGCGTCGGTTGGTGTTCATTCGGTTGCTGACAACCGAATCGAACAGGAGAGAAAGGACTCCGCCGGGACGCCAGCCTCGAAGGATCACCATCATGCTGCTCATCGACTGCTTTCGTCGGCCTTCGCACGAACTGCAGGCAAGGAAGAAGCAGTCCTCCAAGGAGATGGTGCAGATGCGCAAGTCGATCCGCGATCCGGTAAAGATCTTGCTGCTAGGCGCCGGTGAATCTGGGAAAACCACCATCATCAAGCAGATGAAAATTTTACACATACAAAACAGCTACAGTTTTGAGTAAGTGTTATTCTTTACCTTATAATCTATAATGCGCATTTACGTATAAAATCAACAATTATGTGCTTGGTTTTTCAGTGAACGGTTGGAGAAGCTGGCGGACATCTATGAGAACATACACGAGTCGATTTACGAGCTTGTCCGGCAGGTCGTTTTACTGGATCTCGAGTTCGATTCCGTCACCAATCAACGCTGTGCGGAGTATATCCTGCGAATGGGCTCCCAAGCTCCCTGGAATCTCTCGACAGAGTACGTGCAGTGCGTCCGGCGACTCTGGTCCGACACGGGGGTCAAACGATGCTACAAACGTTCGAATGAATTTCATCTGATAGACAGTGTGAAATAGTAAGTCGCCGATGTTTTTCGTGGCTCAACTGCGAAACTTATATGAGAATCTCTTCCGATGGTACAGTTTTCTGGATCGGGTGGAAAAGATCTCAATGCCGGGGTACATTCCGACGAACAGTGATATTCTGAACTGCCGCAAAACGACGACCGGTATTCAGGAGACACGGTTCAACGTGCGCATGGCCAACTCGCTGGGGGGCGGTGTGCAGGAGTTTCGCATGTTCGACGTCGGCGGCCAGCGTCACCATCGGAGCAAGTGGATGCAAGCCTTCGAAGGTGTGCACGCGGTACTGTTCCTCATATCCTGCGCCGGTTTCGATCAAACACTGCGCGAGGATCCGAAACAGAACCGCCTTTCGGAAGGGTTCGAGCTGTTCCGCGGGGTTTGGCACAATCGCTTTCTGGCCGAAACCGGTGTGATTGTGTTTCTAAACAAGCAGGACTTGCTGGAGCAGAAGCTGCTCGCGGGGAAATCGATAAGGACCTACTTTCCCGAGTACGACGACTACGTTGCGTTCGCTGATAAGGATCAGCTGTACGATGAGTTGGCGCGCACGCGATCTTTTATCAGGTCCAAAATGGTGGTAAGTTGATGATGGTGATGATAGTGAGGGGGATGGGGATTGTTTTTCGTCATTATTATCAGAACGATTAGCCCATAACATCTGCTACTTGGCGCACATCGCTTCGTCGCCGTTTGATAACGCAATATAGGGTTGTTAACTTCCATCGATTATCTCATCACACGCAATATTATGCCATACTTTTTTGGTGCTGGTTGTTTAATTTTTGCAATAATGGTGTCATTTTTTCCCTTCTTACTCAGGATATTACCAACGAACCACCGAGGAGAACCTCACACCTTATCGGGCGAAAGCGTACCTGTTTCTTTCACTATACGGTTGCCACTGATACCCAAAACGTGCGAACCGTTTTTAGCGACGTGCACAATATCATCCTGACGAGAAACCTGTCTAAAGTAGATGTATTGTAATGCCAAGATCTGCAAAGACTATCTGAATAGTATACTGCGTGTATTTATTGAATGTTGTTAAAATATCTTACCTCTAGCGTTAGAATATGATTTAAATAATAAATAATTATATATGTTAATTGCATGTTACGATCAACCACCACAATTTAATGAAATCTTCTCATATCACAGAAGTCTGATATTTTTTCAAAAATATGAGTTAACCAACGGATTTAAATTTGATCTGGTTTCGGGCTCATTTGATTTTCCGGAAAGGAACATCATTCCTTTTGTAGGAACTAGACAATTGTGAACTGGGTCCAGCAGGAATCTTCCAACTCTAGGCACCAGCCGTGTGTAGGTCAGCAAAAAGTGTATCGCGTCCTGGTCTTCTCGGTGGTCGGTTTTATCGCGATAGCATTTTAATCCTGTGTCCCGGTCTGCAACCGAAGTTACCGCTTTGAACGGGTTTTAATCTGGTTGTCAGTTGTGCGGAAATTGCATCCTCCGTTTAAAGTCACCTGTGCAGTAAGTTTTCGCGACTCGCGTGTGTAGTTATACAAGTGCTAACAGTTAGTTATAATCTGTTATTTCAAAGGTAGTGTGTTGGAGGGGGGTGGCACATGGTGCTCGAGGAAAAATGACAAAAACACCTTAGAAAGTGAGTGCACGGCCGTACGTGCCGTGCGCCCGTATGTGTGCTTTCTCCAAAGAGAAAACCTTACGGAACCGTTGGTTATGTTTGCTCAACATGTCTAATGAAGTCACAGTTTTCGCATACTAAAACTCGAATCCGCGCACTCGCTCGCGTACAATCGCCTAGCACGTGAGTAGTACGAGCCGGCATTCTCTGGCCATTGCGGAAGAGTGAGAAAGCGCCGGATCGAGCGCGTGGTGTCTGGAATGGGAAGGGATAGAAGACGAGGGCAGTAAGCAGGAAAACGAACGGAATGCGGGAAGCCAAGAAGCATGGAAAGACGGGAAAAACCAGCGTCATCGCGGCGTGATATCATATTCCGGAGTAGCCGAAAACCGTTTCGAGAACCGCTAGTTTCCAAGCGGGGAAAGAGATTGCAGAAATGATTTCAGTTTCATCTTCGTTTCTAGCATATAAGCAGTGTGTTTCTACCGCCCGTATCTTCTTCCTTCAACTTGCAGTAAAACTTTTAGGATGATTACGTGCATTATACATTCGTGCTGTGTGAACTCGAACAACAATTACGGTTCCTTGAAACCATTTGGAGCGATAATTTTATCTTTTCACACTCGAAGTCTATACAAGCCCATTTTGCCGGTCGACTAGGAAGTTGAAGTGGGTGTTTTGGATTGCAATTTCTCTGCGGCAAGTACACTATCATTCGTCGACCATAGAATGCACATTTTTCAGACTTTCTATATGTACCAGTTTGTGCAATGATAAGCTGAAGGTTGCTGAGGAAAGATATTGGTTTATGATTACGTTTGCAACACCCCATTATCGGTGCTGAAAAAGGCCAGGTTTCGAGGACCTAGGTAAGTCCGCTAACCGGCACACTTTCCGTTCCGAAAGGATAGTTCCAGTTCCTTTAGAAAATCAGGTTTGGTTTTTGTCTTTTTCGTGTGATACATTTCACATTCAAATGAGAAATATACAATTGATAACCTTCCTGAAAAACGTCTTCTAAATCCCCGAAATTGTGAAGATAAATGCGAGGTACAATGGTGTCACACAGTGAACCTACTTGCTTTGAACTTGGTAGGTTCGGATCTCTCGACCCAACGTAAGGCAGACAAATATCAAAAGGCGAATGTATAAAACGACGAGACAACAATCAGTCTGCATCGGACCACGTTTCGCGCAACGTCGTCGTAACGCCTCGCACCATCCTTTCGAGCTCTCGCTCTCCCGTGCTCCGAGGTTTGCTGTTCGAGAACGGAAAGTGATAACAGCGCGAGTTGGAAAGGTATCAGCATCCGTTCACCCATTCAAACCCGTCGACGGTGTGCTAAAATGTGTGTTGCGTTATCCTTCGGTCCATTCTGGTTTTCCTTTTCCCTAACGGCGAGCATAAAACATGCAGCTGCTCTCATCTCAACGTTCCCAGACCCATCTTCTCATGCCCGGCTCATCTCATTTTGCCACTTACCGGAAGTTCTTCTGCACGGCAGTTCCTCGACAGGACATGTGTGCCTCGCTTTAAGTGTGTGTTGTGAGGCTCGTGACTGTGTTTTATTAGTGACATAACTGGATAATTGTGGTCCAATACCTTTCGATTTTCGTCGTTGCATTGCGAGGAAAAACAGGATAAATAGTATCCTTTCGCACAACATCCCGAAACTCGGTTCCCCGGTTTCGTGCCGAAGAGGAGGCAATTTTTTCGTCGTCCCTCGAACGTGTACCCATTCCCTCTTCTTTTCTCGCAAATCGTTCCGGGTTTCGTGTCCTTTCGCCTCTTTTTTTCATTCATAACTGGTATCTTGTCCACATTTTTTAGGTCGCGTTGTATTCCTTCGTTTTTGGCAACCGAGGCCCTATTTTTAATGCAGGAGATTGGATCGATAAACCATCTCTTCCGTTTTTTCCGAGAACGGTGATTGCTGAAAAGTGATTTTGAAAATATGTCTTGCGGAACAGCAAACGGAAGAAAGGTGAAAATGATTTTCTAATGACTACGGTCCATGGGGTGATTTCGTTGCTTGGTCCTTTTGGAGTTTTCTTAGCAGGCCAAGAAGACGGAAAACCCGGTGGTATGCTTGTTTTTGACCAGATGTAGTTAGTTTTTAGTTTTGCGTTCGAAGTAAGCTTTGGAGAAAAGAAGAGGGACACGGGAAGGTACCATGCGAGAAACGAAGATAAGGACCTGCTGAAACTGGTCGGTATAATTTTTAAAAAGTTTACATCCTTTTCCCCTAAACGGTTGGTGCAACAGGAAGCGAACGGGTGTCTTGCCGTGGCAGTGCGGGCGAAAAGCAAAAGGTGCCGAGTCTGGTGTGCTGCAATCCCTCTAGCAAATGGTGCTTTGAGAGAAGCAGAAGTAGATTTGTTTAAACGAAACGAGTGTGAAATCGTGCTTCGGAGTGAAATCCAACCCTCTTCGCGATAGAGTTTTGTGATCAGCCTTAATAGCAGCTGCTGGCAACACATCCTTGCCGCCGGTCACAATTCATCACACAGCCGACCACCTGCGACCACCTCCCAGTTTTCGCATCACTACCTCCAGCCGATCACGTCGACGATTCTGCCCCTAGTACGGAAGAAACCGCCGGCCTCAAGATGAACGTCGAAATCACGCCCAACTATTCGTACATCTTCGACTTCGAGAATGAGTTCATCCACCAGGACACGCGCGTGTGGATGGTGAAGAACTGGACCTACGTGTTCTACTACTGCGGCATCTACATGGCGGTGATCTTCGGTGGCCAGTACTATATGCAAAATAGGCCAAGGTAAGTGTGGGGTCCCCATCTTTTGGCATCGAGACAGCGCTAGCGACACACGACGCATGTGTTCTGCTTTAAGCAGCATCCCAGACATGAAGGAATGTGAAAAATCTGAGCAAACATTTCAAGAAATATGATCGCAAGATCAAGGGGATCGTATTCGCCGCACAATTCATCCGATTTACGATGGTTGGGAAAATCAGGAAAATGACATCGAACGCAACTTGATCGTTTGGGATCATGCAGAAATTTCTGATTGTTCGGAACCGGAACTAGGTTTAGGCCTACTTTAGTAGTTTTCGAACAAAGTATTCGAGTCAACATTCATATTACATTAGAAAAGTCTTTAGAGCTCTTTAATTGTTTTTGAATAACAAATCACGGGTGGTTTACCGGTTACTGACATACGTCGTTTGTTGGTTTTTACCACTCTTGATGGAAAACCACCAGTTATGTTGACCAGCAGGTTCGCTGTAGGCATATTTTGCAACACGAAGCACGTCCGAAGTTTCGTAGTCATTCTCGGAGTGGAAAAAACGTCTCTTGCCGCACACGACTGTCGCCGATGGATAAATATACTATTTTTCTTGCCGGTGCTTCCTATGCATCCATCAACGAGATGGATGTGTTTTCGTAGCTTTCGTCCACCGAATGATGGCAGGATTTATCATCCCGGAAAACATTCCACACCTTTCGTGCTGGACGTTCCCGTTAAGATGGAGTGTGTATGTGTGTGTGTGAGGAGAGCACAACTAAGTAAGAATGCTCTTAAAATTGTCCCACATGACATGAAATCCGTTCCGGAGGATGGTTTCTGCGCCCATCGCAAGGGGTGGTTCTGTGATGCGTCGATAATTTAGCGGAAATAACGCCTTGTGCTCGCGAGAGACACACGACACAAAAACTGGCTCTTGAGGAGATGTTTTTTTGCCAAAAAACATACGTCAAACCATGACCGTGTTTACCTATTGTGTCTGGGGTGCTTTTTTTAATGCTTTTATCCACTTCTGTTCTACGCCGAACGCGGAACAACCGCTGGAAAAGAAAACATTAAGCGCTTCTCCACCACTTCATCCGCCTGGCGTGGAGTAGCAAATCAAACCGAACGATCTTGAACTTGTCTTGTTGTTGTGTGTTGTGTGGTGTGCGAGAGTGTTTCGAGAGCGTCGAGAAACGACGGAAGAAAAAGGACGCCACACTAATTGTGGACCATTCTCGAACGCCACCGAGTCCGGTTCTGCGGAGGGATGTGGAAAGGTGGAAGTTGGGCACAAATTTGGTTATTGGTTGGCGTGGAGATCGATGCAAAAACGATTCGCCTCAACACTTCGATCGAAACTCATTGTCCTTGCATATCCTTGCCTCTTGCGGCGTGGTTACGATCTCGCCGGAAGTCGTCTCTCGCCTTGGAACACCGTTAGATTGGCATTTATCGGTGTCGCGATCGAACGGTGATCGTAATTTCATTAGGACGGCTTTGTGGACCAGTGTTTTGCATTAGTTGTACGACTTTCAGCTGCAGCAAGTCTTAAACCAGATTGCAAGGTTTGATTGCTTGTTTTTTAGTGCACAAATCAATGGCACGAATCTCCGTAAACTTCATTTGTTGTCATTAAAACGCACACTTTAAAAAGAAGTGGTTGATTTTAAAAAATCTTCTCTTGTATGTGCTTCAACATTGACGCTTTCGCATTGACGAACTTCGACGTCGATCAGTTTTTGGTGTTCATGATCACTTCACCGGAGCGTAGTGAAGCGTTCTGCTGACGTCAGCACGACACGTCTTTTGCGGATGTGCGAGTCAAAGAAAACTTGATGAGAAGAAAGCTCGAAGATCGCGCTCTTGGAACTTCCGAGTACGCGCTTGCTTTGCGTAATGCAAATTTACACCTGCATGGGAAAAATCCTTTCAAATCAGTAATAAATAGAAGTAACATCGAATGGAAAATACGTTTTCATAAATACCACCTGGCCATTTTTAGTGACGATACGCATCGCATCTTTTTCCACTTCAAATACGTATGGTAAATGTTTGATTTTCCATTGTGCTTCCCATCTTAGGAAATTTTAATTCAGCATACTTTTCCCTACCATTTCAATGTGACGGTCGCAAATTTGTGTCCTACAGTCCCGTATGTGTGAGCTGTGCTTGATTTATTGACACAATACCCACTCGCTTCGATCGTGGCGAGAAGGAAGTCTATTGAAACAGGTGCTGCACAGCATCTTTGTACAAGTGTCCACTCACTTTTGGTTTTGTCTGAGATTCTCTTAGCAGTATGGCGTCATGTTCGGCGTAGATCGATTCCGCGTGATGCCGTTTTGTTTGTTTTTTGCTTCTCTTTTCCATTCACTTGTTCGTTAGTTTATGTACTTAGCGGTTGAGATGATTTAGGAAAATATTCTGCACCTATTGCCTACATTGTTATTAATGGCGTGCAAATTCTAGTGTTGCCTTCACTTGATTTTTTTTTTAATATTTGCGATTCTTCCAGATCTGCTGGATGAAATTGTACGACGGAGTAGTACGCATGCGATGCATATGACGGACAGTAGCAAAACGATTTACTTAAGCCACGAGCTTGACTCATCCACGACGTTCATGTAAAACTTCCTCACAAACACCACCGAGACACAGCAAAACGCCCACAGTGGAGCCAAGCCACGAGGGGTGGTAGCTATCCCCCGTCATCCCTTTAACCAGGCCTGGAGCTGCCCTTCCCACATCCCATCCGACAAAGTCCGTCGTAATCTCGTGTGCATTATTTGCTGGCCCAACCCTGGTTCAAATTCGTACCGGCAAACTGGCGGACTTAGTAGTAGTAGGACGGGAAGAAGGGGCATGAAGGAAGCCACTAATCACGATTTATGCATTACACACCGCGATGCCAGCGTGTTCGGTGTTGACAGTCTTTTTCACTTTGGTTGACCCGCGTATGTTGTTACCTCGTGCGCACATGATGCGGTCTCTCCGATGCGGCGATTTTGTGTCGTGATTTCCCCAAAACGACGACAAGCGTGGGGAAAACGGTGGAGGAGGCACCGGTGGAGTATTCTGCAAGAGTGGGTCGAGAATGTTTCACCCGTTCCCCGCGGGAATAATTTGGTGGACGCTTATCAGGGCGCCGGTTTTTTCCCGGGCTCTGCGTCTTGGTCCAAACCGATTGTGATGATTCAATGTCAAAGCAAGCTGTAGGTTTGGAGGTCTCGAGGTCTGATAGGCGGTGCGTGGTTGTAAAGAGATATCACACGGTCGATAGAAAGTATTATGTCTGTCGTCAAGAGCTTATCGCTTTGGTGAACCCACCAATGTATTTAATTCGTCATATATTTTAATCGTCAGTAATATATTTGGTCCTTAATATCGCGAGATGTGTTTGTTTTTGTGGACAACGAGCAGGATTAGAAAAGCGATCGTGAAGTGATAACGTAATATTTGCCGAGACTCGTTATTACAAAGGTTATTAATTTTTCTCCAACAGTCTCTTATTAAAAGATACCATTTTCTAGGTGAAGTTCTAATTGATCCGTTCAGCATGGATGGGCAGGAGAACGTTGGCGACAAACAGAGCCATTAGGTTTCATACGTCCGAACACTCTCGCACTGCCAAGCGACCCAGAGAAGGATTGAGTTGGTGGTGGAAGGTTGCGTTAGCATAATTGAATCATTTCGTCCATTCGGCTGCTGCCCCGGAATGCCGGTCCGGTTGTCAGGCCGATGGACATCCCAGAGATAGTGCTAATAAAGCGATCCGTATGCGAACGCATCCGTGCCAGTCTTTCTCTCTCCTCCCTCGCCTCGTCAATGCCTTGGGGGAGGGATGTCCTGGTCCGGAAGAGCAGACGGTAGCTTAGTGTATGTGTTTTTGTCTCCATGCGGATGATTCGCAATTGTTGGATGAGATGATTGCTAGAAGCGACCGGTCCGGACCAACATCGAAACGGACGGTGGACGGCATTCGTCCCATTCATGTCCTCCCTCCTTCGTACGCGTCCCGATGGCGTTGGGCTGTAGAATAGAACGGGATTATTAACATAACATACCTTCATTTTCGCTTTCCACGCCGTGTTCAACGCGGGGCTTTATGCGCCGACTGTGTGTTGTGGAAAAAATGGAAGGTGGAACATCGTTCCGTTTGATGTCCAAGATGATAATTTGTGTGTTGTGCATGATTTCATTTGTGGGGACGACGAGACGACTACGACCAGAGGAAGGTTTGCGCGCGCCATTTTTGCTGGCTTCCATCTCATTAGAGCGCCGAGATGTGACAGATTGCTGTGTCTAACCCAAATTGGTCGGTCACGCTCATGACCATTTCCGGAAGCTTTTGAGCAGCGCACGGGTGGCGCACGCTGGCGTTTAACGAGTTATGTAATTATGCGCTGGTTGAGTAGACGCTGCGTTCAATTCTTTTCCGAGCTATTCGTATTTTTACATTAATTTTGAATTCGTTTTAAGTTGTCGAGAATATTCCTGTAGACATGAAAAAATTGTTAGGTAAAATTTAATATCGTTGAACACTTTCCTTTCCACATCAATAAAGGATGGTTGGCAATATTCGTTTCTCCTGCCCAACTTGACGCGATGACGGCTTTAAATCAACGCCTATTCCCGACTGTCTGCTACCGGGCACAACATCGAGCTTCGTTGGCTGCATTAATCGATAGCCCTTTCCTTCCGGTGAATTTATGTATATTTCACCCTTCCAGGGCTATAGGAACGGCCAGCTACAGGTTGGGCAATACGACGCCGGTGGTGTGTGTTTGTGAGCGATCCTGGCCGGTCAACTGGTGGTGTGTGCCTCGGGGTCGGATCGTCGCCGCCTGTCGGGCACGTGTCGTTCTACGGTGTATATCATTAGGGTTGCCGGTGACTAAGCACGGGAATTGGCTAGCCATGTTCTCGTTGTCCTTCTGACCTGATGCGGAACTGTCACGAGACGAAACGGTGGTCCCGATGGCGCCATAAACAATTTAGATACCCCGACGTTCGTTCCCCCGAGATTGACCGGAGAAAGGAGTAAATGTTTGGACAATTTATTGGAAAAGAATTTTGATGGAAAACTTTCTGCATAATCTTGTACACTATTTCAAGTTGATCGAAAATTGGGGTGCTTCATCAATCCTAGTTCTAGCCATTTTAGATCCTCCGAGATCTGCACGTGATTCTTGCTTATTTTACTTATAAACTCAGCACGCAGACACTTGTGTTTTCAAATGTTGGCCATAATTGTGTGTAGTAAAATAATTTTCTGATGCCATTATAAAAAGGGGTAGTTACTAAAACGTGATCAAACCACGCGTTGGCAACATGAATCACACAAATTCCCGTTCGAGCCTGCATTAACGTCATCGTTTACGGTGGCTCACTGGTTTGTGGTTATTCATATACCTCCCGCTTTGATTGGTTAATTGGATGCACGCAAAACTGCAACCCTCGAGCACGACACCTTGCACTTGATGCATTAGGTTCCCGACAGGGTCCTAATTCTAGTGCCCGAGAGGTCAAACAGGGACAGTCCTGGAGTCTGAAATGAACCAGACTGGCGACACGGCGACGTCGGCCGGAAAACGCTGTTGATTTCCGCTGGGTTGTTTCGGTTGTGTTGGTACTTCCTTCAAGGCTGAGGCACGTGTGTTGGACCGGGCGGGGGAGTTGCGTGACTTTATGTCGTTTCCAGAGGTTCCTCATACTCCAGCAGCGAGGAGTTTCCCGTTCAGGGGGAAATATTTTAGTTAAACCTGAGGGACTTTTGGACAAGAGGAACACCTGGCCTTCGTCGTGTTTTCGTACACTTGTGGTCCGAGTAGTTATAGCTGCGTGGTTACGTAAAGGTATTGTGTCCCGTAGGAAAAGCCATTTTTACACTTCTCTCCATCATTCTGTTTATTACCATACCGAGTGTACATTTATACTAAAACCGTCTGAGGGAAGAAATCAACATTACGGGAATGTCGCGGCAGGTTTGCCAAACAGAAACGCAACAAACGAACGTCTTGTGTCAAACAGTTTGGCCTAAGGGCGTTTGTTCCCGTAGTCACATAATCTTCCACCTGGTGATGAGGGCGTGCCGTGCAAAGCGAGGTGAAATCGATGACAGATATTGGCATAATATTGTGCACACCTACTATGGGGGGCCTTCTCGGCCCCCACAACCGCCGGTTTGTTTGTCTCTTCCCTGCCTCTCCTACCGTGTCACGAGGAGGTCTTCTTCCGCCGTGCGACGAGATCACGCGAACGCGAAAGCACATTATTTGTCGCGTGGTTGCGTTACGTTTTATGGAAACTTAAATGAAGACGACTTGCGGGAGGAAGGGTTAAACGACTCCTTTTGTTGGTTGTTTTAAGTAAGGGGATGTGTGCCCTCTCGCCCCCTCCGGAACGATCCCCGATGCTCCGGTAAGTCGTCAAATCCGTCGATTACGATGATGACAGATGATTGCCTTTAATGGAGACGCTGCTGGGAGAAGCCCGTGCCGGAAAGGTAACTGGAAGTTCGGTAGGGTCGTATGCCGCGAAGGTCAAGACATAGAGGCTCGCCATGTTTCGCGATGTGGGTCGAAGTGTGGAAAGCTTTGGCAGCAATAATAGCAATATATTGGTTTTCGCAATATAATTCCGCCAAATGCTATCGGGAGGACGACGAGAAGGTAAGGTTGTCGATGATTGGGAGTAGAGGACATTATGGTACGTTCGCTTGAGGTGAAGTGTTTTGTGTGCACGTACGTGTGATTGTGTGATTAGGCAAATAACAGTTTGATTAGAGGCTGGCAAATATTGACGATGACGAACAGAATGGTTACAGCAACGTCTACGAAGACGCCTGCATTGGTGAATGTCTTTGAAGGGTTAATCCTGCATTTGTTGAAGTAAGAGGATTTTAACAAAAATTTATTATTTAACAAAAATATTTTTCAAATCTCTAACGCATACTATACTGCGCTTCAAGATTTTTTAGTGAAGAACCTCTAGCAAATAGACCAGTGTCTGAAGAAGGGCTAATTTGCGATGATTTAGGGTTAGCTGTAAACCGTTGAACCTGTCTTCCGCGTTCAGTGTGGAGTCCGGTTGGAAGGGTTATTATAAATTCAGAATAAAAATGAGTGTTCTGGGTGTAGATTTCCAGCGATACCGAAGGTCTAGACCGTGAGGAACCTCCTCTGATCTGACCGCTGCCATCGAAAGGTTCTAATAGTGCTAATTCTCGTAACGTTTGAAACCTGTTGAGGACATTGAGGACGATGAACTTGGTGTAAAATGTTTCCCGCTCTTCCTCTCATGTAGCATTGTAGCATAGTTTGTTTAGCTGGGGCTTCGTGTTCGACACTTTGGGAGTCATGCATGCTCCTAAGGGGGAGGGAAGAAGTCTCTGCCGGTGATGACATCATAAAACCGGTACAATCGATCTAATTCCTGTTACCAAGGAGACGGTCAAGTTAAACCGGTCGGGTTCGGTTTGGACTTCAGCGTTGCAAATTGTTTAAAATACACCAAGTTGTACTACGCTGGATTGAGTAACAGATTCTTGCATTATGACGAGATAATCAATTTCAATCCATGGGGAAATGAAAACCGTGTGGCTTTCAAAATCCTACCTTGCGTACAATAAAAAAGAATCAATCGTCTACATATGAATCGTTGATTTAACCAATACGAAAAACCGTTGGCTAATAGCATAGCGAGTCGGGTATTGTGATACGCCGCTGACCAGCATGATGATTTCGTCGGCACGGAATGAAGGGTCCGCGCCAAAATGTTTCAACATTTCGTCAGTTGAAGTGAAAGAAAAAAACCAAATTAACAGATTTCAACCAATTCGAAACACCCCCCTGCTGCCTCCCTCCCGGTATGGGCCAAAGTTGTGCATAGTTGTGAAGTATATTGCACCAAAAGTGGCCCCCATTTTCGTCGAGGTTTGTGCAAACTCTGTTTAAACATTCTCCTGCCTCACAATCGGGCTGTTCATTTTTCTACTGCCTTCGCTCGCTTTCGTGCCGCATTAAAAGACTTAATTTTTGTTTTTTATTTATATAAAAAGCACAAATCCACGATGCTATCAACATAAGACATAATACTCATCCTCCTGTTTTACAGGTGCAACCCCTCCAGAGGGTTTGGCGAGGTGCTGGAGCTTAGTGGTATTGGTTTTTCGGCATTTATTTACTTTGTTTCTATTGACATTCGGGTCCACTGCGGTTGTGTCATAGTCGGATTCGTCGTCGTGGTCGCAGTCGGCGAGGTCGTAAAAATAGTTAATTATTACCAAGCGCTTTCGATGGTTCGAAAACTTGCCTTAAACATGTAATAAAATTTTCCGTTTTGGAAAACTTGTAAACGGTGAAGTTCAATATATCGTAACTTAACTGACAACTTGCTGTAGTTCAGTGGATCAAAGATGTTCATGTTCCTTGATCACGCAGAACTTTGCTTGTTATAATAAACCTTGTTAGCGTGTTTCTTTTGCGTTGTCATCCTCAAATTTCACGTATCCTTTAGTTTGACATTGTTCCAACTACCCTTCAAGGAGTCCACAACAGAAACGAACCGTGAAAAGGTTGTAGGAATTTGGCAGAACGATTGATCATGTAACGTTTGCTCGACGATTGATGGCTGGCAATCGGTTTGCCCAGCTCGACGGACTGAATATGGTGGCAGACGTCATCGTCGCTGGCTTCAGGGGAAATGTGATGAGCTTTCGCGTTTTCGCGGAACGCACTTCCATCGCTACGCCGATGCCATGCCCTGTCACAGTAACACACACACATTTCGAAACAGGGAACGTAGTCCATGTCAAACGTGCAAATAAAGCGCGTCCGTGCGATTGTTGGGTTTGTTTGATTTTCGCTCGCCCGATGCCATCGAAGGATTTGGTCGGTTTTTACTCACCCTCGCTTTTCGTAATGATGTTTGCCGATCGGAGGGGGTCCATTAGAAGGCTTGTAGCCGTATCGCAGGATAGGACCATGTTTGCCATTGTTCCCTCGGTGCGTTTACAGTTTCATTTTAACGATCTCTAAATTGAGACTCCAATTCGCTTTTACTGAGTCATGTTTCCTTCTCTGAAGAGGAAAAAATGGGAAGTTGTTGTTTAAATTTAGTTATAATTTTAACCAAAATTTGAATACGAAACAAACTGTCCGTATATCATCCTGTTCATTGAAGTTATGTTGCGAAAAATTTAGTAACCAATCATCAAACACGTATAAAGTATGCTGGCAGTGTAGACATTTTTTGTGTATCCTTCCCATTGGGATACGAAAATTAACATTCGAATCTATAACGGACCAAAAGCACTCGTCGGGAAACCTTATCGCTTTTTCCATCGCATTAGCTATCGAAAGCCAATTAATTCTGTCAATTGGGTGATGGGAAATAAAATATTCACTCAGATTGCTCCTAGCTCTGCCGTGCTATCGGAGCTGGAATGGTGGAAACGTGATATACCGCCACCAGGGGTCTTTAGTATGTGTATGCTGTTGTCGTCGTGGTCGTCGTCCAGGGCTTCGTTGTTGTTTGTTGCTGCACGTACGGCGAAGGGAACACATAATTACCCAACCGCCCATCATCTGCCGACCGCCAAAAAAGACTCCCGCTCGGGAATCCCGTTAATGGCCATTCACTTTCAGCGATCCACCCGAAACCACCGATGAGTCTCCCTTCTCTGCGCACTCCATGTACTGCACGTTTTATTTTTGGCAAACCAAATTTTGGGAAGCACGCCTGGCGGACGACCGCCGACGACACACCTCCGCGGTGTCGAAGTCAAGGACGTGTAAAGGAAAACCCATTCCGTCCGTTCCACCCACCCACCCGCCCGACAAGCTCATCATCATCCCGAACGCCATCGGTCCATGGTCAACCGACGCAAATGGTCGATGGTTTTGACACAGTTACGTTGGTTGGTTTATCAAACAGAAAGTTTTTCCAATTTCAACTTTCAACGGAATGTGGTCGGAGTGGGTCGTTTCGGGGTGGGAGGGAGGGTCACGCACGTAACACCCAATCCATGTGCATCATTCAATGTAAACTTTTGCGGTGAGGGAGGGGGGATGGAGTTTCGTGGACGTTAAGCGAACACCCGTTTGCTTATCACACAATGTTAAAGTCAATTTTGGGAGAGTGTTCGAGTGTAAAAAAAAATGGAAGGTGAACACATACACTTCCATGACCACAAATAAAGCCATTTCATTAAGAAAAAGCCAATGGGGGCGCGCAAGCATTAATACATTAATAAAATGGTAACTCCGTTTCGCCCGCGGGCCAATTTCGCAGTAAAGTAATGAACCTCCTGTCCATGGTTGGTTCCATCTCGCGGTGCCTTTTGTCCCTCTCTTCCTCTGGCCGAGATGATTTTCGTGTCTCCCCCGTTACCGAAAGTCAACTTTCACTCCGAAATGTCTGCGCTCGCGTGATCCGCTCGATTCACGCTCCCAAGCTGCGTCTTCGGCGGATCAATCGTCGAAGAAATGTAGATCAAGCTGGCAACCGCCGTCCCTCGCTTCTTACTTTCGGTTTTCGCCATCGTTTGCGATCGTTAGGTAATCGAATATGTTTTCAGTCTGACCACGACGCGCTGGAGGGCAATATTCGCATTCACATAATTTCAAGCACCAAAAGCGAAAGAAATAGTATCTCTTTCATCTAATCTCTTTTGACCGAAAAAGGGTCTCGCCGTTTGAAAATGGTCAAAGAGCGTTCGAAAAAACGTAAATACTATATTTTGAGGAATGGAAAACACCGTAACTATTACCTAATAAACTTGCGAATGCTAAAACGATATAAAAGAAAGAAGTTCAATGCCTATGCAGGTGTATCGAAAATCTATTAAAGCCACGTGGAAACATTCTTATCACAACAATATTCGGTTAGGCAGGTGAAGTGGGAGAGTTGTGGCACGATTATCGTAGATTCCCCCCGGTCCAGTTGAACAGCTTGGCTGGCTGTGGGAATCCACACCCTCCGGGCGGGAATGTGCGCTCGGTCGAACATGTAACCGAACGCACAGTTGGTTCGTGCGTGGACGCTGGTGACATAACTGGAAAAATGTCAATCCAGGCCAATCAATGCGGCGGCTGAAACGAAGTGGGAGGCTGACTGAATC
The DNA here is from genome assembly GCA_000441895.2 of Anopheles sinensis. NCBI lineage: Eukaryota > Metazoa > Arthropoda > Insecta > Diptera > Culicidae > Anopheles > Anopheles sinensis. The sequence goes on along the minus strand of KE525352.1, from coordinate 1,520,012 downwards.
GACCTATTAGTGGTCGGTTGGTTGTGTGTGTTTCCTTTCTGACGACGATGATCGTGCGTAATCTGTTTGATTAACATCCTTTTCCGTCGGGATTATGTTGCGCTCGGGTGCTTGTTTTGTATTGGATTGACTTCAGTTTCAGCTCATTGGAAGTATGTTTTTTCTTGTTCTTTATAAAAGTCATTATTGGTTCATTTTTAAAGTTGTAATCGTTTGTTGTTCAACAACACTGTATCCTCTCGTGCAACGAAAGCTCTAACTGTTGCACCCCCCGTTCGGTAGTTGGAAACCACGAAGCAATCGAATAAACATATGAAACTACAAAACCCCCGCACAACGACCACAACAACGTGCTTTCGCTGAAGTCCCTTTCTCTCTCTCTGTCCATCTCTCTTTGGCGCTCACTTATCTTTCCCGCGCTGGCCCACACTCTGCCCGTCGTCTCTAAACCGCGACGCCACCGGATCGGTGTCAAACATTTCGTAAGCAACCGTCAAACTCGCGCCCTCCTCCCGCTCTTCAGCTCGAGCCCTGGCTAAGGCCGGTGGGCGCGAAAACCCTGATGGAAAGGTGGTTGCAAATTCGTTCGCAATTTCGAAGTGGCGCACCGAATGTAAGGTGAAGCCAAGCCGCGCGCTCTGACCCGGCCAAGTGCTTTGGATTACGTTCACCGAAAGAGGGGTGCAAAGAAGAACGGCTCAGAAACACACCCCCTTGGTGTTACGCGGGCATACGGTCCAGGTCGTTGTCCGAGAGCCTCTGGCATCGATGATAATAACGGTGGCCATGGCCAAAGAAGAAAAAGGAACCGGACCGACCGGGTCGCATCGCGTTGCATCTCGGTAGTCGATCCCATTCGGCGTGTGGCGTAAGTTTTCTTGCCACATCGGAAAAGTCACACTCCGTACGAGACGGCCAGCTTGCCAATAGATGAGAGCATATTTTGGAGCGTTGAACATACTTTGTGACGGGGAAATGCTGCAATCTCAGACAGCGAAAGATAACCCGTATTGGGCGAAAACACAACCTCGATCGTTAGTGATTTTTTTTTCTAATTTTCTGAACCATTTTCTTATGTTTCCTTAACTTTTAGTTGCTGTTCCTTAAATGAAAGTCATAGAAATCCGTTTACACCCGAGATAAAAGAACTATAAACAACGGGTCCGATCGTTTTTCGAAACATGTGACAATCTATCTCGACGTCCGCCATGAAACGGTTATCACGTGGTGAAGGGATGCCAAAATGATGTGCTTATCATTTTGCCATTACCGGAACTGCTTAAAGGGCAAAAAAGGTGTGCAATAGGTCCGCGACCCTCAAACCGTGCCCTGAGGGTGGTAATGAAACCCTCGATGTGATAACGATTAAACTGGTCAACACCTGGATCGTCGCGACTCATTATCTCCGGAATCGTTTCCCTGACGTCGACGATGTTCGAAGCGATTAAACGAGGCTATGATAAGGGTTTCGTAAGCAGGGCAAAAATGGAAGAGATCCAGTTAAAAACATCCACAATTGACAAACAGACCAATCCTAAGGCGATCCAATTAAAATAGCGGATTGATTTCGCGATACTGGTGTTTGGAAATGTTGACCTGACCTTTCGTTTCGTTGTGATACCTTCATTACTGATTGGGTGATAAGAAATGAAATATGCTTCCTAATGGGTCAGCATCAGAACTTGCACAACACCTTTCCCCGGCCATCACCTTCGATGATTCGATTAGGACGATGTTGATGGTTTGTTGTCGTTTCGCTTTCATTAGCGTATTTAATCTGATTACACCTCCAGGCCGTGCGCCGACCTGTTGCTGTGTTGCTGTGTGTCTCCTTTCCGGATGCTAATGATGTTTCCCGGGAGTCACACGCAAGAAACTGATAAGGAAGCATCAGTTCGATCCTCTATAGTCCGGCCGAGGGCAAGGAGGGCGTCCATCGCCACCACGGCCGACCCTTCGTGCGAATACCAATCAAGATGGGCCCGTCGAGGTAATAAGATTAGGCACGATGAAAGGTGGAATACAAAAAGAGGTTAACCTACCTGGTGGTGACGTGCCGGTTCGGGGTCAACCGTTTTTAAATGGGTTCTACTGTTTTTCGCTTGCATTTACTTTAAGGCCTTCTTTAACGTGCACGATACAGTAACTTCGCATATCCGGAGTGCAATGCAACAAGTACGCGAACTCCATGAAGTGCGTTCCACTCGATGCCAATCAATTTGCAAATCGTTGACCGGTAGCTAATTAATCATTTGTCTAACGTCCCACCGCTTTATCAAGCGTCTTTTTCCCACTTGCTTGGCTTTCGACTTGGAGTTTTCGATGGTGGACGTCGATCCAAACAAGTGCGTGCCACCCTGGTGACGTTCGTTGGCGATGAAGAAATCGCAGCGCTGACCTTTGCCGTCAATTGGTCGCTTGGCGTATGGAAATGGAATATGTTAATTTCGTGTTTACTCCAAAAAGCTCGAAGAAAAAGAAAGAAAGCAATTAGCGTTTTCAAGACTATTGGAGAGAATGTGCTGAAAAATGTTCGTCATGGGTGATTTGTCGAAATTCAAACAGCGCAAGGAGGGTAAATAAATAAAATGGAGTGGTTTACGTGATATGTGATAACAATCTAGATAGCCTGAAACGTCAGAGAAAACCATTAGAAGAAGGTTGGTTGGTGAAGAAACCAGAAATTAGCTCAACGCTCAAACGGCACAGGAAATGTTTCATCAAATTATGTAAATTTTCCCATCAAATCTCTTAATTCTTTCAACTGAACATGATCGTTAGGCTATTCTTTCAGACATTAGGACAAAAACTATAATGTAAACAATTTCTAAACTTAAATGAAATTATGTCATTCGATTAGCCCCATGCAATTTCTCTTGATGACAACACATTCATGGTAGAAGGCAAAACAAAAATGTCACCACCAACACAAATCGCAGTTTTTGGGCAATTTTGTTGCCGGCCGACCCCAAACCATGAGACCGAGGGATTACTTTGAAAATTCAATTAAAACGACCCTTAGCAACTTGGCATCGTTCCTTGGTTCACCCGCCAACGTTTGGAATGTAAATGATGGTCTCCGAATGTGATGTCGCTAAACCCGGCCTTCCATGAACCCGGGAACCAAGCACCACCCCGCCATTACTCCCATCGCGCCGAAGAACGTCGACCGGTGGAAAGTTGTACGTGAAAGTTACACAACTCCCCCGAGGCTTCATGTCAAACACCAATATCCGCCCGCCGGAGTTGTCGGTTTATTTTTTCTCCGCTCTCCCGGCGCTTGTTGTGGGCGTACCGGAGTCGTGTATCCTGTGGAAGAATGGAGGAAAGATTCGAAACGTCTGATACGGCGCGTCCAGGATACTTTTCTCATGGTCATCGGCATCGGTGCCGGTAAGCGAACTCCGTGTTCCGAGAACTTTTGCCGTGGAAAGAAGGAAAACGGCACCGGGAGTCGGTCGAGACACGGCCTCGGTGGAAAATGCGGTGGAACGAACGGAGTGGCGACGGGGGGCCGCCTTCAGGAGAGTGGATAAGAGGTCATGGACTGCCGGTCTCGCCGTCGGTCGTACGATGGCATGCCGGGTTGTGCGCGCGCACTTTTCCATTCCTATCGATTCGTTCCGAGTGCAGGAGATTGGCGCTTTTCACTTCCCACATTTTCTCTATTTCCGTTGGCACTCTCTTGGCTCTCCACACCGTGTGTGTGTGTCTCCTCGGATTCTAATGCCAAACGTTCTCTCACAAAATACCCTTTAAATTTGTGACAGTTTTCCCCCGTTCGCCAAAGTTTTTCTCAGCCACGAGGACGAGGAGCGGTTGGAATCCGTGTGAGTTCACGCTGACTGGAGGCGATGGCGGCGTGCGCAGACACGTGTTTCAATCTCTCCTAGAGCCAGAGCCAACTATCCAGAGGAACGGGAACGCAGACCGGAGAAGAAATGTTCATGGGAGGGAGCGTCCGATGGTCCGATAACTTCAGCTGGACGCTCGACCACACACCACACCGATATCCGGTTTTTGGTGAATGCCTTCATGTTTGGTAGGGATTTGTATTTTTATTTATTTATTCATCGATGTTTAACGTGGATCTTTCGGTCGATCCCACCGGAATGTCGGTTTTATATAACGCACGGCTGAAAATTGTCGTCAGGGTGTGTGTCCTCTTTTCGAGGATACCTCTTCCATCACTTTTTTGGAATTGGACAACCCACGGCTGGAAAGATAAACTCCGCGCTGGAAGTTACGATGGACCAAAGCGAAACCGTTCGATTTTAGTGTGGGTGTGGGTTAGGACACGCGACCCTTGAGGGACATCCGGCAGAATCTGCCACACATACCAAACGGATGTCGTCCACGGACTCGTCCACCATATCCGTAAAGCCTTGCGGATGCCCTACGACTGATATGAATCGCTTCTTGGGAAGCGAATTTTGTCTTGAAGGTCACACCCACACCGTTGGGGGTATTGCAATGTATTTTTCCCTTCAAACACACGCCGACGGAAGGAAGTAGAATAGGAAGCGTCTGCCAGATTTAAGGTTGAAGTTTACCTTCGTTCAACGGAGCAAGAAAAATTTAATTGAACCTGCTTGAATCTAGCGCTATCTTAAGTCTTAACAATGTCCATTGTTTTGTTTGTACAACTTACAAGCAGCAAGTCGATTGTAAAGGCCATGTTTGACAAAAGTTTCAAAGATTTCCTTATAGTTTAGCGACACATTAAGTACGATTCAACGTATGCGTCAATGAAAAAATGGGATTTACTGCTTCTGGCTAACCTTGAATTTCGGTTTACGCAAGGCGGTGAATGGTGATTATACTTTTATCAATGCTCTGTTATGTGAACGATGAAACACATTAGTTAGTAGTTTTGTGCAGCCGAAACAAACTATCGGGAAAGGAACTGCAGAGAAGAACTCGCTGATTGACCTTTTGATTGTATCGTTCCTCTGCTATCACTAGAATGCTTAGAAGGCGGGAGAGGGTGGAAAAAAGTCCGGACCGCGGAGCAGTAGAAAGTAGAGGTCTCCATTCAAACAAGCTCCAAGGTCAAGTGCTTTCTTTTCCTTTCTCCTTGTTGCACACCCATACTCGCGCCTTCGACTGGCGTTAACCTGCTGTTGGAGAGCATCTGGGTGTGTCTGGTTGTGTGCGTCTAGCCCCCTTTCCGGGTCTCCGTGGGACTTCAAGGTGAAAAAAGAATAAAATTATCGCGCCACCACGAGAAGAAAGTTCCACGTTCCTTCGCTGAAGTCGAGACCGGTTCTTCTTCTGGCATGAACCGGGTTTCGCTCGGGCCGCGGTATGTCTGGATCCAATAGGATCGTGTCGAGTAGGTGGCTCTTGTGGTTCCATTGCTTCCATTGCTATTCCCGCTGGGACTCCATTGAACGACACTCGATTTTCTTCTCAATTCCTCGAGAACAGGCTTCGAGAAGCAGAGGGACTCGGTTATATGACTCCACGTTGGCTAGCGGGAGGATCCTCCGCGTATTTACTTGACATGCATTTTATGAATGGAATCCCGCTTGGTGAACCTTCCGTTCCAGGGTGGGAAGGCAGGTCATAGTGACGACGGTTGTGGCGCTGAGGATGATGATGTTCATGGCGGCAGCGGCGTTGATATGAATGAAACTAGTGCCATACTTTTTAACTCTCCATTTCCTGTTCTCCCATCAAACTTCCCGGCGGGAAGTGGCCCGCGTTTCGATGCGCTTTTAGCACGCGCTAACTAATTTCTATGACCTTGACGGTTGTCACGATACGTCGCACTGGCAATATTCTTTTCCCCTGTCTTTTTTTTTTTGTTGTTGCCACCCTATTCCGGTTGTTACCAGGGAACTCCTTTTCTCTCTCTCTTTCCCTTTGTAACGCGCTTTCCCGCCATGTATCCGGTATCTTTCACCGCGAATTCGGTTGGATTCATCGATTGATTCACGGGCACGAGCGAACCACGTTCTCGCGGTGTAATACTGTGGAGCTCGTGCACGCCATCGGCAGATAACGAATCCGTTCCGTCTGCCCGATAAGAGGTAACGCAAACACGGGAGAAAGGGATTTCTGGCCGCGAATGATTGATTCACGCCTCAGGTGTGCTCTAAGATAAGATGATATGATGGGAAAAATTGTAATAAAACCTCGTCTGTGGCGACCAAACGCTTATCGATATTGGCCTAAGGGAACTTCTTCCCTGCCAAGAGGAAGAGGAGGGAATGCCGAAAATCAGCAGAAACCGGTTCCTTCCTAAAGGTTCGTGTCAATCTCATGCTTGGTTGATTGGGCGGGTTTAGAAATCCAGCGATAACATATTACAAACTGGAAGAAACACCTGACGATTATGTTATCGGTCGTTAGTCACTGCTCTAACCGCGAAATGCTTAAAACAAAAAATAAGTACTCTGTGATAAAAAAACAAACATTTGAGCTACATAGTAACAACAGTGGGAAAATGTGGTGCGATTATATTTTGGGCCGCGCCGGAAATTGAATTTTTCAGGAATAGTTAGCTATAAGAAATATGTTCAGTATTTTAATAAATTTTTCTTCTACATTTCTCTATCCACAGATTTGAACTGCGAGGGCTGCTAGCGATATGGAACACACTGCTAGCAATGTTCAGCATAATGGGTGCCTGCCGGACAGCACCCGAGCTGGTCCACGTCCTGCGACACTACGGGCTTTTCCACTCCGTCTGCATTCCTAGGTGAGTTTTGGGGCAAACGTATAAATAGAAGGAAGCAACACCAACCGAGCTCTAGCCTTGAAGACCAGAAGCTGAGCTGAGAAGAATCTAGCAGGAGGCAGACAGGGCTTTGGTTGGGGAAAGAAAAATTGCCGGTCTGACCTTGTCCGGATGACCCTGGCGGACGAAGTTTTGGTACCGTTATCAGAGGCAGCTAACTGAAATCCGCCAAAAAAAGGTCCCGCCCAGAGAGCCATGTCAGGACCTATCCGGCGAGACATCGTCAAAACATGCGATACACCTCCGGTCCATACCCCCCGTGAGTGAAAGCGTCGGACGATGTATTGAAATACCGTCCGTCTAGGCCGGAGTTCCGTGAATCCGGGTCCCGGAAACATGATAAGAAGGCTTCTTCGATTCGCCAGTTATTAGGCCAAGCGGATCCTATTAGAACCGGATTTCTCTCGCCCCCTTAACAATCAACTCTGACCCTCGGGAGGATCCACGATAAGGAAGAAACGTGTTATTAGCTGTTGGAGGGTTTCTCTTTGGCAAATTGCGATTTTTCAGTTCTTCATTTCAATCACCCTGGGAGGATGGCATGGCTTCGAATGATGGTCGCAACGTGTTCCTATTTTCGATAACCCATGGATCATCACACACAAAAGAGGATATTTTGGATCAGAGCGTTATATGCCTGTATTATATTTTTATGAAACCCAAATATAGAATATTTTTCTGCTCGGATCAGACAATTACACCATGATGATGCCATGTGCCTCGAAGCTGCCGGTCTCTTTGTTTCTGACGGTGGAAACCATTCCTGGTGGTGGAACGTATGCAAAATGGTCTCCCAATGCCCATTATCGGACACATCGATCAATTAATTGCAAGCTAACGATGAATAATAGGCCATTTTGTGACGCTTTTCTACGGTGGTTTCACGGTCGTCTGTTGTGATGTCTGGGTGTGTAAAATTATAGTGGTATCATGTAACAGACGCTAATAACATTGCGTAACGAATTTCGATTTCATTCCATCTGTAATGGCATAATTTTATGGTATTGTTTGTCTCTCCATTTGGTCACACTTTAAGTCCTTTCAATTTAGCGCGAAGACTAAAATACTCTTTACGAAATGTTTTCAATCATTGTTGAGAAGACGACTTCGGTGCGGGATTATACATGGTAAATTGTTTTTAATACCAAGTAAAACTACCCGAGGCACATTGACAACTCATACAGATGATCTCATGAGTTGTGAGAGTTAGTAGCAAATTGAGAATAGCATCGAACTGTCCTAATGTGTACCCGTTCGCCGTTGATTTCGGTTTAATTGACCGTTTCGATGAAATCAGGCGGCCAAAAACTGTGCGGCCCGGTGCATTGGCGTTGTTATGTTACCAAACTGGGCCAGATGATCATCTTCGGCGAAGCGCATGAGTTGAGAAGCAAAGATGGAAAAACCTTCACCTTTTTTTGTGTGCTGCAGTTTGCAACGATTGACTCATCTTTTAACGCCCCAGAATGGTGCAATGCACTGAATCGAAGGAGTAAAATATAACAATATAGACCAAAAGTGTTACGTCTGTTGTTTGGAAAATCCACAGAAAATGGCGTTGTGGCCGAAGAGGTGAACCATTTTACGACAATTTGTCGTTATTACAGGCCCAAAGCGACGGTGGATTTGATAACAGGTTCGCCGCTGTGTTGTAACATTCGCTGCGTGGACGATCTTCTTTCGGCCGAAACGCATCTTAATTCGTTACGGCGTTATGTCACAGCAAAAGCGGACCCACCCCGAAGCTTCGGGCGCACGACGCAAACGGGAACTCATAACCGGAACCTGACCATCGCGACCTTTCGTTGTCAAACTTTCAACCCACATTGTCCACATCGAAATTCCTTCTTCGGTCGGCACTGGCGAAACTTTTCGGATGCAGAGCGAAGAGTGATCAAATGTCAATAGTGCACGCATTCCGTCCCACCTTCTTGCTTTTGGGGGAAAAAATTGCACTGCACGCTGCCTTCCAACAGTGTGGAATGTTCGAAATGAAGAAAACTACTACGCAGCGACCTCAAAAGCAAGGAGATATGAATACAGAGAAACACAACCAGCCCAACAACGTCAAACACGGCGCCGATCCTCAACGTTACGTTATGCCTGGGATCTGGTTTCCTGTGGGCCACCCGAAAACCCCTTTTCCAACGGCAACAACGACGACGGGGCTGATAATTTCCCCGCAGAAATACACATACGAACGAACGGAAGGTCCAGGAACAACCTGTTTATGCTAGCGGAGCTCGGCTGTCCGCTCTTCCCCCTGTGCACTCGCGTCCCGTCGCGATCGTGCATCGATCGTCGTGATGATTACCTCATCAGGGCTGAAAGCGAAAGCACTTCTTGAACTTGAACGAACCATCCCGGAACGTTTTGGCATGCTCTGAACCAGGGCGCGTGATTCGCATACATCCGTGTACGGTTCACTGTTTCCCGTTTTAGGTTTGGCAAGCACGGCATTCCGCAAAATATTCCGCAATGCCAAAACTTCTGCGTGGGATGGAGTAATTACAACGTAAAGTTTTTAAAACAATTTCTCTTATCTTCAAAGGTAAACTAAGGGTGGTGTATATTCAGCCTTCTACTGAACTTCACCTCGATCATCATCACCAGGCCGGGGAGATCATTGTATTTGTGTCATAGTGCGGCCGATCGTGACCAAAATGTGTTGCATAATGTATGTTACACGCTGAGGCTTGCCATTTCACGCTTTCATCTCCGCGTTCGAATCTTCGAAATAGGAGACTACTTTTGGGTAAAGCTTTTTTCAATCGTGCTATGTTTTTACCCTCACTTCCGTCGACGTGTGTTTGTTATCGTGAATTTTAAAATATTGTGCGAATGGTTTCGTGGGAATTATAATCGCAATTGTTATAAACATAAATATGAAGGCGATCAGATATCATTGTGAATAGCAAGTAGGAAGCGGTAAGGTTGCGTTAGGCATGATTCAATCTTCAATGGTGCGATGGAGATTCGTTCTACGCCACAGATTGTATACGGATGAGGCAAAATATGGCCGATGGAATTTGATCATACTCATCATATCAGTGGTTCGCGTGCTCCAAGTGCGAGTCATACGATCCCCATGTCCATTTATTGTTGGCGTTTAACGTACTCGTTTCCGGTGGATGCTTTTCCTAAATAGGAGGGAAGCAAAAAGGGGTGGTCTTGTACGCCCTTCGCTACCCTGGCGCTTGTATGCGCTCAGTAGGTCAAAGGCCGGTCAGTGCACCAGGTGCACTAATTAAATTTCCGCGTCTGGCGACCCCATTCGCGTGCCAATGCAGGGAAAAAAAAGTCAGCAAAGGACCTTCGATCGGATCCGGTCCGCACTCCAGTGAGTTGATACCGTTAGTTTGACATCCTCGTTTGGCAAGCGGTTGTGCCCATTGCTCATGGACCGTGCCCACTGAGTAGTAAGTTGCTCGCGAAGTTTCGCGAGTTTTTCACCTGATTTTCAATTCCGATGGAAGTAGGAAAACTTGTGTTTTCTGTTGTGTTCAAAATTTCTCATTCAATTTTGGACTCGATTTACTATGTTGATGCTCATTGTAAAGCGAAATTTAAGTCGAAACACACACAAACCTCCACTATGTTCGCATCGGGGGTGGTCGGTGAACGTCTGGATGTGGATCTCGATCCTACTACCAACATCATTGCGCCAGCAATCCGCCCGGGAATGGCTACTAGCATTTAATTATCGATATATAAATTAATCATGATGCAGACTGCATTAACTAAGTCATGGTGGCGCGAGATTGTGTTTGCGCAGTCGCTCACTTTCTTTGAAGTTTGTCCCTCTCTGCTCATCACAACCCGGCACAACAACCTGTTTTCAGCGAAAGAATGGAAAAACCCACATTCCCAGCACGATATATAAGCTTCGCTGGCGATTGTGACGCATTTACGAGCGAATCTCGACGTTTCCTTCCGCTAGTGTTGAGTTAATTTCTAGAGCTTCTTCTCGAACATCCTATACTTCCCTGTTGAAGATATATTGCATCGAGAAGGTGTGGAGTTGAATTTTGAATGGATTTTTATTTCACTGGCAATTGTAACGCATTTTACACACGCTCTTTCAGAGATTTAGGAGTAGTCTTTTCAGTGTATCATGTGTGCTCAGGCATGTACAATCAAAGGTAATTAAGTCAATCGGTAAGTTCTTGCAAAACCAACTCCCGCTAACCACCACACGGTGCATGTTGCATGTTGCTTTGCAACACTCTGGCAGCTTTGAAAGGTCCACAACGGTGTGGCACAACTGTGTTTGGTCTACATTTGTCGAGCGACATTAGAGCGTACGCGTTGACTGGAAGAAGGAAGCTGTTGCAATGAGCGAGCCCTCGTCTTGGGTCGCCACCTGCTAGACTTACTAGGACAGTTTAATCTTACTTCTGAGAGTGCACAAAAGCTCATGGTCTCATGGTAAGGCGGAACAGTTTCTGCAACCGGTTGGTAGAATGTCTGAAGAAGGGTTTTAACGACGTACAGTTGTCGAAAAGTTGAGTTAGGTTGCGGAGTGCGATTTATGTTCACTTCTCTTGGACCGTCTCCGACGAACTTCTCGATCAGCTGGTTGGCTGGTGGGTCTCGAAGGTCGTGCCATGCCGGTCCGGTCCCCGGTCAACGACCATAAAGGAACGATTGATCTGTTAGCTCTCCGGTTCATGTTGAAATAGCTCACCTGCTAATCGACTGTGGTTTAAAATGCAACGGTACGTTCGAAGTTGTAGTTCACTTTTGTCCCCTCCACCGATGTCTTCGCCCTTCTCAAGGACGTCAGCAGTTGCTGGAGGGAAAGGGAAAAGTTGCCTGCGCACGATCGTCTTAAGCAAAGAGAAAGGATAGCTAATGATTCATCGAGCAACTGTGTTTCATTCATTCAGGAAGGAAAAGCACTAAGAAAACTGGTTTTTAAAATACGGTTTCAAAGATTCATGGAATCATACGATGAAAGCCACGGGTTTTTACCGCAAATTTCCGTGGAGTGAGAATTTCATTTCAACTCTGCTTAAAGATCGAAATGGTAAAAAACAAATACGCGGTGAAAAACCCTCCCGATTAAGGGTGGAAATAATTCCGCAGTCAAATATTTATCATTTGCAACATTAATATCTTTGGGGTTTGTTTTGTTGGTTTTTCCGCAAAACGTGTCCCCACAACCGGTCCGGGACATTGTTCGGGAAGGTGAACTAATTTTAGCTTTGCGGTATTGATTTTTTTCTCTCTTCGCTATCCTTATACTGCCCTTTTTCTTCCCTCTTCCATTGATGTGACTGTTGTCTGGTGGGTGTTTGGAGCTTCTAGTTGCGGTTTATCTTCCTCAACAAAGCATTAAAAAGTTGTACATTTTTGGAACCTTAATTACCGTTGGCCACAAAGTAATCTGTGTCTTATCTTACTTTTGCTTACACCCGGAGGGAAATGACCGTTTACCTCATTGTTTAACTTTGATTAATAGTGGTGATTTTATTGTATAGGGAAAAGAATTGAAGAAGGCAAACAATTTACAACTCTCATTCAATATTTGTTCACGTTTATGTAAAAATAACGCCATTTCGTCGCTCCACTCGGTTGGGGATTTTCGTCTCGTTTATTTGCATTTTCCCCTCCCCTGGACACAATGTCCACTGACCGCGTCATCTTTGCCTCGCAGCTGACGTCAATGCGTGCCAGAGTGATGCAGCATCGTATTTCGGAATTTATTTTGCACGATAGATACAAGAGCGATCGAATGACATTAAAAAGGTGTAGAGTTTATTGTGCGATGTTAATTTGACATCAGCGTCGTATACGCGATTTGCGGCGCGAGATGAGCTCAGCAAAATCGGAAACCAGAACACCACCCGCCTTCAAATACACCAACCGCGCAACACTCCTCGATGGCGTTGGTGGATATTGGCAATCGTAATGGTCGACTGATTGTAAAACCCCGTTCGGACTCATAATAGTACTTGTCGCTGCATTTTACATCAGATCTAATATCGGCCATCATTAGCTATCAAGCATCTATTGAACCTAATGAACTGTTGAATAAATTAGCCAATCGTTAGGTGCGGCATTCCCGCCCCCTTCATCCCCTTTGCCAGTCGTGGCCCGACATTGTTGTTGGTGTGCTTCCTTCCTATGGCCGGTTCGGTTTGTGAGTAAGAAGGTTCGGTGGCGATTGGGGACGGACGGGTGTGTACATCAAATATGGATCAGAGCTGGTAAGATCCGTCCGACTAAAACTGGAGCAGCGGCGTAAGGGGAAATGGAGTTTATTATCAGCAAACTCTGATGTTCCATTTGCGTGCACTTTTGCCGAACAAGGTGTGGCACGTGGCCGTGATTATTGGCATTCGGCGCACTTCCTGACTTCGGCTGTGCTATTACAAATATGATGCTAGTACAATGATAAAGTTTAAAATAAAGGATGATTTCATGGAGTTTGGAAATAGAACCAAACACAATTAAATGACGATAGTAAGACGTAGGTTCTTTTCGTATACGGCAGTGACGCAATGGAAGGCAAATCCAGTAGATCATACTCATCCTCAGGCCATTTGTTGCATCCTACGTCATTCCGTGAGCAAACGAAGCATCCCATTCGCATTAATCAAGTTCTGTGTAAACCTTTTACATCGCTGTCTTGCGATAGTGTCACCGTATTTGACCAACTAATCCTGTTTAGAGACAGGGACAGACGCGTTGACCTGTAGAGGGCCATTCGTATGTAGATCACATTGGTTCGGCCGTTCGACGGGAAAGCAATTTAGGCCATACGGTGCGAGAAACGACGCTACCGGGTAAAGGATATGCGGAGGCTATTGAATGTGTTAATTAATTACATCGTTGGGTGCCGTGGTTAGGTGGAAAAACACAGCGTGATGTTTATGGCCACTTTGTTAAGCGGCGGAACTTTAGTTAGTGCTGGCGCCCTGCTTCAATAGTTTGTTATACATGGGGGTCCTAGAGTTGCGTTGGTTGTTTTTCTTCCTTTTAATTTGCATTTGACGATAGATACTAAAATGTTTTCCCCCGAAAACGGTTTGCTTTGCCTTTTGCAGCTTCATCGAGCACGACCGTGTCAGTGGTTTCTGGACATGGTTGTTCGTCCTGTCGAAGCTGCCGGAACTGGGCGACACGGTGTTCATCGTCCTGCGGAAACAGCCGCTCATCTTCCTGCACTGGTACCACCACATCACGGTGCTGATGTACTCGTGGTTCTCGTACACGGAGTACACCGCCTCGGCCCGGTGGTTCATCGTGATGAACTACTGCGTCCACTCGGTGATGTACTCGTACTACGCGCTGCGTGCCCTCAACTTCAAGCCGCCCCGCTCGATCGCCATGCTGATCACGACGCTCCAGCTGACGCAGATGGTGGTCGGCTGTGCGATCAACATCTGGGCCCACGGATTCCTGCAGACGGCCGGCAAGAACTCGTGCAACATCTCCGAGATGAACATCAAGCTCTCGATCGCGATGTACTTCAGCTACTTCGTGCTGTTCGCGCGCTTCTTCTACAAAACCTACCTCTCGACCAACGCGCGCAAGGGCAAGCGACCGATCCAGGTGACGGCGTCCTCGACCGCCACCAGCGGCCAGTACATCAGCTCCTCGATCAACGGCAAGTCGGACGTGCAGTCGCTGCTGGCCGGTCAGGCGACCAGCAAGATCAAGGCACAGTAAGGTGTGTGTTGGCAGCACCGAGTGTTGGCCCAAAACCTCCTTCTGGCACCTCCTGCGGTCCATCAGCGGCGGCACTTCAGCGCTGGGCGTCCTTTTCTCCCTGCCTCTGCTTCATCATATATTTATCAAC